>JANSTX010024493.1:0-15370 GCA_027564355.1 Penthetria funebris | reverse complement strand
TATATTATGTTGTGATACGTTAAACAATTCCCAGGGCCTACAATAATTGGCGATACCAATTATATTTCTCTCGTTTTAATGTAGCGCACGGTAATAATTATTTAGTCTCTCAGTAAAACTTTAGCGGTCCCATGTGAAAACTTATGTGTTCTCACGGTAATAAGTTACAAAAATTATTCAAATGAGGCACATATTGTATTTCAAAGAAAAAAAACACATTTTCTGTTACCTGATGCAAAATAAGTGATAAACTTGAGTTTATTGTTATCACCTCAGTTTCCTGCTCGCTTGATGTACTAAATCTTGAAAAATTTCTTCTGCATGGAACTCGTAACATCTCAAGGCAAATTTTATGTTGCCGCACGGTAAAAACTTATGTGGGATGACGTTAATAATTCAAAAAAATGTTCAACTAAAGCACTTATTTTGCTTCTGGGTATAAATAAAACAATTTATATATGGTATTATTTTTCAATTTAATCTAAGAATTGTTTGCTTATCTGTAATAAAAGTCAGCATTTCTATGAAATAAAACAATTGTCTTACTTGCAAAATACATTTGTACAAAGTACGAAAACTTGATAAGTGATGTGCTTATTCTACTTCAGGATTAAAAAAACCAATATTCAAACCCTGAGCGAAACAGCATATAAAAAGATCAATTGAAGTATATTTAAAAAAAAAAAAAACAAAGTTGATGATTTCACACACGTATGGAAAAAGTGTTGCTATTTGTCAAAGTAATTTGCAGTTATAGTTGATGTTATTCTATAACTTTAGAACTTGTGTAAGTGATGAGAAAATTTCACATCCTTAATAAAAATTTTACTCTAGATTTTCCGTTAAAATATATTATTTCATATTTCGGTGGTAAGGATTTTTAACTTTATAAAATATATATGAGAAAGTTGTTTATAAATTCTCATATTACAACATTATTACATAAAAGCGGTTCCATAATTTCGATATATCGTATATTTTAATATTGTAGACATAATATTCGTATAATATAAGAAACCAAATTTGTGTATATTAGCTACGAATGTTTCATCGCATTACTTACTATCATATACTTGTATTTATATATTACGCATAAAAAAAGTATACGACCTCGACCCCATTTGTATTATAGATATATGTTATCAATATTATAGCAACCCGAAGTGAAATATGAGTAACATTCGAATTCTTGGTTATATTCTTTGAATCCTCTATAGTTTCAATTTTAAGGGTTACTTACAACTAATTGCTATCATTTTTAAGTGCTCATAAGAGATTGTCGATTGTCTGTTTGAAATTTATTTCATTAAATTTTACTTATTGTCTTACAACAAACAGTATATACTTGATTGAACTATCGGTTTGTTTTAAACTTGCATCAGATAGAAAATGAATGGAAAGTTGGATAGTTTTCAACTTTAAATTAAGTTAAAAGTTAAACTTTTATTCATTGATGATGTTCATTGTACCCTGTGTATGGATAACTACAATATTCTTTTAATTATAAAGTAAGCTATTAAGTATATATATTCCAGATAAGTCATCCTGTCACAAACTATAAAACTAATCTATTTAGCAATTACTTTCAAACCAATTACTTTGATAAATTTTAATACATGGCGCAGTAGGTATATTTTTATTATATATACTACACATGTTATTATATATGCATATTATGTCTTAGATGTTACCCTTCGCCTTCATTATTATGAAAGTCATCGATATGGGTTAGCATTAACCATTCTGAATGCCTGATCAAAATTTTATATTCATTATCATCTTCAATCCACATCTTACCATTGGTACAAGCCTCTTTAATATCAATTCTTTGCCACATAATTTTTCGTCAACCAGGCTTCTAACCCTTTGGATTGCAGTCTAACGTAAATTTAGCTACTTCATTTATTAGACGTCAAAGTGTATATCCGATTCAATTTAATTTTCTTAGTCTGGATCTGACAATCTCCATAAAAAGTTATTTGGCAAAAAAAAAAAAAATTATATCATACGGCATGTTTGACTCTTCATGGCAAAACATGTGTCGTTGACAAAGTCAAGACCTTCAGGTCGTTTTCATAGAACCCATCTTATAGAATAATAATTGCGACAATATACATTATTGCTTTATACCTGAATGTACAACAAATACATCACTAAAGTTTTCCACAGCGAAGAATCGTGTTCATCAATTTGGTCGATATTGCATAGCTTTAGCGAATTATTCACACCATAAGAGGATCAAGTTTGTCGAATATTTGTTAAATATCGACGAACAGTATAATATAATTCTGTTTGTCATTTAATCGATTTTCGACTATGATTCTTTAAATGTTTATGTGAGGTATTTATTATGTGCACTTGTCAATTTGCTGCGTATCTCATTTGATATCAAACATCAAGTTATGTTATCAGGCGATAGGTTTCCCAAATTTTATTTGAATTTGCTACGTATTTTGTCAAGTCTAAAATATTTTTGTAGTGTTCGTGAATTCTGTACATATTTTACATAGGTTTCGTTAAATTTAGATTTTATGTTTCTTCTCCTTAGTATTCTCCTTCGTATCATACTTAATAAAATCAAAAACATCTGAACATCAATGCATTTGATGTTTTATATCGTCGTTCAGCATCCGTGAAACATCAATACGTTTCAACTTCGTTAATTCAAGCACGATTCTAAAATTGGTAATAGAAAATACAAAATTAACAGCACCAATAAAAAGGAAGAATCTACGAATATACATAATTTGAAGAGGTTCGAAAAAACACGAGGCGTGATAACCATAAATACAGATGTTCGTCCCATGATATGTAAAAATATGCGCTTGCCTGTAATCCTCAGCGGAGAACTGCGTCAAATTAAAATAAATGACGAAGAATTGTCGTTAATGACATTGGTTAATTTGATAAGATATGTAGCAAATTATTATTATTTGTTGATCTCTTTTGCTCCTGTGCATATTGAAGGTTGAGATGATCGTGATGAAAGGTCTATTTTCTAATTATAAATTACCCTAATTAATATTGATATATCAATTCGATTTCAATTCATAGGGTTTTAAATGATATCTTATTATATTCTTTGGGATTTTTTTTGTTGTCAACATTTTTTTTCCTGTATTTACGAATATAATCAATTCAGGATGAAATAACCAAAATAAACTAGTAAATAAACCATTTCAATAGAATATACACCTTAAAATCACAAAACATATACGCACATTCATTTAACAAAAAACACCTTTCTACTTTTAATATCCTGTACTTCAAGATAAGAAAACCTTGTTTTTCAATTTGATTCCTTTTATGTATATCATCATCCAGTTAGTTTCTATAGCAGCTAAAAAAGATCAGCTTTAAAATGTTCATTTAACTGATGAATGTTTTCCAAATAAATGCTTCTATTATAGTCTAGAATTTTCAAATTTCAATAATGTCAACTTTAAAATTTATTTATTTTTATTGCCAAGCTTTTTGTCAGTAAAATTAAATTACATATACAGTTTTTAAAACAGGATAATTGTTTATGGAACGGAAAATTGAATTAGCATATTTTTCTATTTTTCGTAATTTATGTGGGATGTTTCTTTTGAACTAACTCATATTGTAATTATTGAATCGATAATTTCAGAGAAATCATGTCACCATGTCTAGAGATTTCACCAACTTTCGTATTATATTAAAAAAAAAAATACGGTATTCAAAAGTCGATATCTGGATTTGTATTCTTGGAAAATATTGTTGATCGTGCTTCGTTAACTCAGTGCTATTTCGACGCGAATTTCTTTGCGTTTATAGTGTCTATAAAATTTGTTCTTCAGATATATGTTGAGAATATTGTTTTCAGGGTACTGTATATATTTGTATGAGCACATCATAATCTTCAGAAGATTTACTATATGAAAAGTGGAAATAAAACTGTTTTTGTGTCTGATAAGCAAATATGCAGATAAATGTGTATCGTTGGAAGTTATAAACAATGTTAAAATCAAAGCAATAATTTTTTAGCACGCACAAAGGAAATAATACTTATTTTACCGTTATTATATCCCTATCTTCAACCATTTACGAGATATTGCAGTTGTTACTCACATATATGCTGACGATCATGTTCTTCTAGTACACATTCTCAAAAATTTGTAAAATTTATTCATTGATGTTACGCTTGTCGTAAAGCAATAAATAATCTAGTCCAAATGTTGGTTGTTACGACAGTTGCTACATTTGCCTAAACATTATCAAGACTTCATAATCTTCAGAAGAACTTTATACAAAAAAGAAATATCTCTGAAACGGTTAAGGCGATAGTGTGTCTGAGGAAGAAGTATGCAGATAGTTGTTGTGATTTAATTATATAAAAATTAAATCTAAGTAGCTTTAGAATAAAAAAAAATTATTATATTCTCAACCTTTCTACACATTTTGTGCTCTCCTTGTACTACCAGGATAAGCATACTAAAAATGACTGCATTTTTTATGTCGCATAATTTTTATGTATACTTTGCACATTTCACATACTTTTTATTTTCTACGATTTCTGCATTTTGATATCCATTATGTTGGTGTTGTACATACACTATGATTGATTTTCCAGAGATAACCATAAAGGATTTGAATTGAATTGTTCCTCAATTGTTCAGCATTAATTTGAAATAGTTAGTACTGTTTATGTAAGGCGAGTATTTCATTTCTTCTTTAATTTTGATTCGCATATGCACATACAACCATCTGTATCATTATTCGCCATCTACATAATTATATTACTTAATCTTATCTGTAACTAGTGCGTTTATGTGATTAAAGGTTTACAACTCTTCTGAATTATGACTGCTTAGTTATCGATAATATGTAGTGTTCATTAAACAACATTGAGTGACAAATATCAGTAAGTTATTTTCAGGGCCGACCCTGAATAAGGAAAAAGGGAAGGAAGAAGAAGAAAATTTTCAAAATTGAACGGCTTGTAATGCGACACTAGTTAATTTGAGTTAATTACAGCAATACAATATATATGAATTTTTTATATTTGATAGGTAAAAGACAAAACCCTTTTATATGGCGGGATTTGATTTGAATGTGTATCATACTTCGACTATGATTAAATCTTATCGTAAAAAATGTTGGTCGCTCACAAATTAATCGGTTATCGGTTGTACAAAATGACTTGGAACAGATTGAATCCAGAGAGTAACGATACATAAGATAGAAACTTGTGGTGGAATAGATTGGGATGTAGAAGGGCCGACCCTGAATATGGATTAGAGTAATGAAGAAGACGAAGAAAAAGAGAATGTGAATTCCTGGCACAATAAAAATAGAATGTATTTTGAAAAGTTATGTTATTGTTGGGTTAAATTTTTTTCGTTATATTGAATTGTGATCAAGATAACGTGACTCTGCTATACAAATTGATTAATTTGTATTCGAATACCTCATCTAAGTTAAATTTATTGTGGTTATTTCTCTCAATGGAATTCAATTAGAGTAAATGTGGTTCATCGTATTCCTGAATATAAACAGAAATTCTTTGTTTGTCAGGGTACGAAGTTGGTATATATTCATGTATAGATGTGAAGTTTTTCAAATTATATGGCCCACAGCATATTTGTACATAATTCAATGGGCAATAGCCACATAGGCAATTAATTACTAATAACAAATGAACTGTTATTCTCATTTCTGTTACAAAATAAGAATTGCCCCCCAAATACATAATACATTTTCTTTTAGGAAAGGAAGTGTAATTTATGTTCGACAATATATAATTAGTATAATTTTGATTTTTTTCGTTTCAAATGTCTATAAAACCTACACCAAAATTTAACCCAAAACTTAAATATCATAAATTATTTATTCACACAAATAATATGCTTGGTTAATTATTTCCAATAATTACGTAATTTATTACAAACTCATTTACATATACAATATGGAATTTTTCTTATATTTACAGTATTAAAATTCTATTTCTATTTTTAATTACAGGGACATTTTGTAAGGGTACATGGGATGGTTGGTTATGTTGGCCAGATACACCATCTGGTTATTCAGCACATGCACTATGTCCTGAATTTATAACTGGATTTGATCCTACAAGTAAGTTCATAAAAATTATATAAGTAATGTAAGTGCCGTGTTTGTCTCACAGTTATAATATGTTTAGTTAAAACAGGTAACTGATGTGGATTTGCGCACCAATCTATTGTAAAAAATTAATTTGTATTGATTATTCTAACTACGATCATATAATGATTATTATGTTTTTCATGACATTCGATTTTCATCCAATTCGGTTTCATTTCGATAAAAGTTGGATCATGTAAACGGGGACAAACCTATCCTCACTCACCATCAGCAGTTTATATCTAAAATTCAACAATAAACCTAAAAATAACACCTCCGAAATACACTCATATGACGCAGTTGGACACGTCACACTACAATTCTGTCACTCTAAATGCATACATTGACTCCTAAAACCAATAATTTATAATGATTAACCCTAACTGGCTCGAAATGTGTGTCCCTGTAATTAAAATCACTATTCAGTAAATATCTTGACTATTGATTTAAAATCATATCACATAGAACGATCATATATTTGATATCTGAGATAAAGTCACAAATTCTGTGTTGGAAAAAGTTCCAGATTATGCACAATTTGACCACGATTAAACTCCACAATGAATCAATTAATAGATCAAAAAAACATTCTGTTTGTAATGTTCGACTATACAATAAGGATTTCCCCTGATCTTCAAATATATCATATGGAAATTAATAACTGGTGGCAGAACACCATAAGCGGTATGGTATATACATTTAAGCATTCAACGAATAAATATTTGTTCAAAATCTTTGACAAAATTCAGGTGAAGATGGGTCGGAAAACCACACGATCATGTTTATTAGTTTAGTCTGTATCTCATATTTTGCTGTCCACGTCAAACGACGATCAATAATATCGAAAGTCGCACATTTTTTTCAACAGTTTGAATGTCATTAGACAATCACATTTCACTAAATAATTGAATCCAATATTGATTGAATGTCATCCAAGCTAATATATTTTATTCTCAGTTCATCTTGCCATTTCTTGACTTTTATTTTCCGATATTGAGTACTATATAGAAACCGCTATCATTTTAGCATCAGTAAGGTTATTTATTATGTCCGATCTTCAATATTTTTAAAAAATGTACGTCATTTGAACATATTGCGTCCTTACATTTTGTTGATCGATCGTGTTGATGTTGTTAATTATTTTATACTTTGCTTTGTCTTCCCTTCAATATTAGATTACACTTGTCATTACTTATCCATTTCGTCCTTTCATTACTAATGGAACCAAAAACTTTTCATCATTTTGTCTCAAGTGATTAGTATGTGTTTCAGCTATAAACTTTACTACTAGTTATAAAACTAGTTGCTAAATCGTTCGTCAGTTATTTTTAAAACTGTTCATTACGAGGTTCATTATCATTCATCTATTCTAAGTTTTCTGTTTGTATTTGCCAATAGTTTTCCAAACTCAAATGTTGAATATTATTTTATAATTGGGCGCCCACGTGTATACCTTTGTCATTGAAATTTTAGTCGTATTTCAATTGATGTTAGTTAGGTTGATCCTAAAATGAGCCTCACTAAATTATTTCTTCTTTGGTAATTTTTGTCTTATATTTCGTCTGATATTATATATTTATTCTAAATCATCCCTTTAAACAAACGCACAGTAGGTTAAAAACCCTTTTAAATCTTTTAACCCATCAGTACCTCCAAATATAAGTTCAATTAAATTTTCTAAATCTTAGAAACAACCAATGATCTACAATTTGACGGTTACGGTAATTATAATGAACATCAAAGCGACGCATCTTAACTTTTATGTAAATTAATTTAATTTATTTCTCCATCAATTAATTAAAAAGGGTTTTCTTTAGTTTTCAATAAAAATCTAAAAGGAAAATCGGTCAAATTTATAGCAAACAAATTAATATTCATTTTGTAAATACGAATCCCATTGATTTTCCATTTGTGATCGTAAATTTAGACATTAAAAAAATCCTTTGAGACTATTTCGCAACATCTAAAAGAATTCAGTCAGATTATTTAATATTCATGTAATTATATACGAGTACATGGTAAAAAGGGTTGAATTTATTCAGTATGTAATACTTTTTTTCTTATTAATAATTGAATCAAATTAAAGTTAATGTAGAAAGTTACTTTGTAAACTTATAATTGTGTTAATTATTTTGTTGGGAATTTTGTGTTAATTTCACGATCTTGCCTAAGTTGTAATATTTAATGGTATTATTAAGAAATCTACAAGCATTAGAAATCACAATTTTCTTTATTTCTCGTATTGTTACTAACGAATCGATAATATTCATTGATATTATCCATTTATCATTGTAATTACATATTATACGAGTATATATTAATTCAAACTATATATATTGATGCTTAAGAATTAGTAATATAAGTGTAAATTTGAGTACGACTTCCAAATATGATACATCATCAACTATTTCAAACCAAATACGATGATAATGTAATATAAATGTATGAATTCAAACTAATAGTTCTCATCAGTACAGTAATTGATAACCAAAAATAGTAGCAGAAAATTCATGTACTCCTGTGTTTCAATTTCATTAACAATTTCGTTAACTGAATGACAGTTGATCAAACAGTTTTAAACATTATTTCAGAATTAGGTCTCAAGAAAAATGAGATTTGAGTGAAATTGACAGACAAATCATCACAATAATTGACTTAAACATCTCAATAGTTTAAAAATGGATATGTTTATGTATAATTATATTTAAGCTGTAAGGTAATAGCTATAAGCTAATAACTATAAGCTATTAGCTATAAGCTAACAGCTATTAGCTACTGTAGTAACATTTGATAAGAATTATCAAATTAAGGTCATTGAAGGTATCTTTTAATTATACAGTTTTTGGCATATTATATATTATTTGATCTTTGAAACTCGCCTCAAATTTTGTTGTTTTGTAACACTCAGTAACTTTTCATAAAAATCTATAACCTCAAAGTATGTAGCTCTATTATATAATTTAGTTCCGGTTAAAAGACAATACATATAGGTCTATTTCAGTAGAAAATTCAGTTTGGATCTATCCAGGGGTTGGACAATGTCTCATTATTTGATAGTGGTATGTATGAGTTGTTACAGCTATCAGCTAATAGCTAAAAATATTAGCTAATTTCTAATAGCTTGTGGCTATTACCTATTAGCTTATAGCATATAGCTATTAGCTGATAGTTATTAGCTTAATAGCTCAAAGCTATTAGTTATTAGCTTCTAGCTAATAGCTATTAGCTATATAGCTAATAGCTATTAGTTATATAGCTAATAACTAATTGCTTATAATTAATAGCTTACAGCTTATAGCTATTAGCTTATAGCTATTACCTTACGGCTATTACCTTACGGCTATTACCTTACGGCTATTAGCTAATAGCTATGCGTGATAGACTAAATGATCGGTGATCATCTTCACACTACTTTATCTTGAATAACGTTTATAACAATTTACAAATATTTTAAAAAATTACAATATATTTATCTATCTATGATTTCAGGATTTGCATATAAGGAATGTGATTCCAATGGGTTATGGTTTAGACATCCACTAACAAATAAAACATGGTCAAATTATACAACTTGTATAAATTTGGATGATTTAGAGGTATGGAAATTTAATTTAATTTTATTCAATTTTTTATTACTATGTAATTAAATGTTCTTTCGTATTCATCAAAAACATCAATGCCATTTTTATACCCTGGCACAGTTATCACACTCGCGTTATATTGAACAACAATTTGGTTCCACTGTCAGATTTAGGCATACATTTATATCGCGTACGTCTCGTCTGTGAAACTTTCTTCCTGAAGAAGTGTTTATAGAACTTTATTGTCGCAGAAATTTAAGGAAAGAGGAATATTAATTCGTCCATCAATTAAATCGAAAATATTGGCCATTACTTAGGGCTGTAGAAATGTTTGATAATTTTGACAATTTCAGTAACTTTACTTTGCTTCTTATCTTATCACTGGTACTAGCCGTAGTCTAGCGCATATTTTATGATGCCATTCACCAGACGTGTCTCAGTGTACGTCCAAACCAATTTCATTTTCTTTGTTTAATAATTCTTGATTCATGATCTAAAAACCTCGATATTATTATTTAGCCAGAAGATTCTTAATGTGCATGTAAGACTTATTGAATGATAATTTGAATTTGTGACATGTTGAAATTCGTTAATTTCCAACTTACTTTTATCGAGAAGGCAATGACAATATTTCTATGTTGCAGCAGACAGTATGTACCGAGTATGCAAATTATAGTAACATTTTGCATGCAGTCCTCATGATAAACGTTTCATATTTAATTTGCATATAACTATTTCATTTTATGTTTACAATTTCACTGTGAAACAAATGTGAAAATAATTTACTGGATAATTAATTTCATATTTCAAAAACATATGCTAATAGCTATGCTTTTATGTAAAAGAAAAATATGTGTAGTCACATACTTTTCAATGTTCTGTTCATACTAAGGTTCATACGTAAAATATATGAAAAAATGAAATGCATTTACCAACGTTTTTAAAAATTATATAATTGCATTATGAAACTTCTGTTGAAATTTTAGGTGAACATAAAATTTAAAAACTCCCACATATACAAGAACTATTTTATTTATGTGATTTTTATCTTTAATTTTACATTTTCAGTGGAGAGAACAAGTTAATTTAATTTATGAAACAGGATATTCAATATCCCTGATAGCAATCCTACTGTCATTGGCAATACTTGGATATTTTAGGTATGTACAAATTTATTGATTTTTTTATGTTTAAAGTTCAATAGAATGAATTCAATGTCACATTCGTTTATTTCCCTTTACCAAGACGGTTTAAACGTTCAAAATACCAGAGATAGTCTATTAATATTTCCCAGATATGTTTTTATTAAATATTTATTGAAGTCAAATTAAAATTTTCGAATTTTTTTATTATTAATTTAATTGAGGTATCTGGAAAAAAATTGCCTATTAAAAATTAATGTCTATTTTTATTCTATAAAAATCTTAAGAATTCATACTTGAAACTTATGTAGTGTATAAAAATTAAAAATATTAATTTTAATTTTTATTAGTTTTTTTTTTTTTCGATAATATTCATTTATTTATTTTCACAATAATCTATACTTGAATTGTTTGTATTATGCCAGAATCGCAACGAGTATTTGTGTGAACTGACGCTGTATGACCCTTCTAAATACGATAAATAAGGAAATAATTTTTTATATTTTGGTGTACATTCAGGTGTTAAACAGTGATGTATACTGTCGCCACTATTATTCCTACACATTTTTTACTAGGTTATGATCACTGTAAATACTGATCTGCATAAAATGGGTTCTTATCATTCACTTCCAACATCTCGAATGCGCTAACGAAATTTGTCTGTTATTGTAAAATGACAACAACAAGGTTGAAATTGGAACAACTTGTGACTACAGCTATCAGGTTAGCGTAAAGATCAATGTTTTAAAGACGAAATTAATAAAGATGGGTATGTCTAGTAGATGTTCACTTGCGTTCATTGTCAATTGTGACAATGAAGTAGGGGGCAATATTTGGGAAGTTTTTTTGATAATTGATGTTAGTACTGACTGGAATCCGAAATGTAATAGAAGTGTCGGTCGCTCAAATACAACGTGGCAAGTATCATCATTAATTAGAGATGAATATGATATCGTAAATAATGGCGGTTATTCGTTGAAATCCAATCTTCCTGCATGGGGTAAAGGTCGATGGTGATGATTCGTTTTTACAAAATAATTTGATGAATTGAGATGGGAAGATACTAAGGAACGAACTGACTAAAATTGCAAATATATAAAGATTCACTAATGATGGATGGTGAATGGTATAGCCGTCTTAACATCTTAAGTTCATTATTAACCAGAAACATCTATTATGTATACGGAAGATTGTCTGAGTAGTGGTAAACTGAACACTATCACATATACCACCATTGAAATAATACCTGATATTAAGCAGTTTTAGATGACTGTGAAGTTAAACAACAACTCTGAATGTAAATGTTCATAGCATACTCCACTCATTTATATTTGTGCAGTTTAAGGTGATAGTGAAGATAAACTAATGTATATATGATTATCGGGTGGTCTTTGCATCAAGTAATGTTGCGTAAATTAATCTCAGAAAATGATTTTATAGTCCCAAAACAATAAACCCTACATATTGAATTATATTTAAAGTAACATCCACTATATCTATCTAGTAACTAATGATAGGAGTAAACCTACAGTAATTCCCAATGTTTGATATGGAATTTCATTTCATATCTTTTTTTCTATATCTTCTACTTACGATGAAATTCTTGTTGATTTAAATACTACCAATTGAAAAGTATTCTGAAGTGCTTCAGTCGTATAAAAGTGTACACAAACATGATATATGCAAAGCCAAAAAGCTTTTTGAAATTTCTATGTATTTACGAGTAGGATCTGTGCCTAAATAAACTTACATTACGAGTATATTCAAGTATGTATACATAGTAACATTATTCATATTGTAAAACATAAGAAGCATAGGTCTTTAGTACTCGCATTTTCAGTTTTGCTAAAAAAATTCTGGAATATATTCGAAAAACCTCAATACATACCATAAGTAATTTTCTATAAACACTGTAACTTAATTCTGTACTTTAATATTAATGTCATGATAGTTCATATATCAATACTTCCTGAACCCTATTTTCAAGTGAATATCGCCTATGATATTTAATTACTCATTGATGATAATTACTTTGTTTCAGATTTAACTCCTTCAATGATTCCCATATATTTCAGCATCTCAAGTAACACATGCCTCCATAGATTTATTTGTCATATTGTTTGGATTCGGTTTAAAAGAAATAGAAAATACTATCTTTGTTTATTGAATCTATTACAATTGTAATAACTAAGTTTGTTTTTAAAAACAACTTCAGATTCTCATATGTCATACACGTCTTTTTATATGAATGTAACTTGTAAATTGTATTGAATAATAAATTTAAGTTTTGGCGTCTCCTTAAAGTGTCCTTACAATGGCATGTCTCAATTGCAAAATTTTTATATTTTCATCAAAAATAACCGAAGGAGTTAATATGTTTTGTGTATTTTGTCTATATATTTGCTTCACACTTTTCTGTGCATTGTTTGTTTTATTTAATAAGTAAATTTATTATGTTTTGCCCTTGGTTTTGCCATATAAAGAAATAGAGTACATTTGAATGAATACGACGGAGTCTCATATATGAATAATGTTATTATGTGACTGAATTTACTTTCGAAAAATATAAAAATATAATCAAAATCTGATACTAAATAAATATTTGATATGATATAAATTTCTATATTGAGAAATGTTGACAGCATACTAAATTAGGACTAGTTATACGAGTACAAGTATATACCACCCTTATAATCATTTATATTGGGATTTTCAGTTGAAATCCACTGCATATGCTGGCAACATATTTATTGATAGTATCAATAAAATACAAAAAATTTGTTTCAATGACATGAAGAGATAGTTTTCAAATAAATGATGGTAATATTGTCGACTTTATTTCTACAGTATTTTCGATTCTTGAGCTACTGAATATGTCAATGGTTTAAATATTACATACATTTAATTTTGAAGATATTGTCAAAATGTAACACAAGAAGTCTTTGCCCGATTAACGAGGAACATTTACCATCAACGAAGTTAAAGTAATTTTCAACTTTTACTATACTTTTTCACTGATTTCAATTCTAGCTTAAAATATTTTCACATATTTACTTCTAATTTGAAGTATGACAACTTGTTTTAGACCACATAGTCGTAAACTCTAAACTTACCATGACCAAGTAATTTGAACACAAAATATCTATCATTGCAAGATGATGATGAGTTGTTATGCTTCTTGCAATGATTTTTAGGCTTCATGAAATTTAATTCTTCACGATTAATTTCACTATGATAGGTGCTAAGATAACTATTGTGCTCATGTAATCTACTCTAATTATTCTATTGTTTATATTTCTGTTTTAAATACAGTAGCAAATAGAATCTTATAGTGATGGCCGTAAATTCAGTAGAAAATGTTTTTAACTTTACGTTACACATCGCTTGTCATCACATTTATTTGGAAAGTCGCAACTATTCTATAGGTGAGGCTACAGTCTAATTTAGTGAAAAATCTAATTTAGTGAAAAATAAATTTCTATTGAAGCCGTAAAAGATACAAATAGTGCAGGGTTTTACGCAAAAACAATTTCGTTATCAGCTATCAATAGTGTTGTAAATCTTGCAAGCGAACCCGAAAATTTGTCTGATGAAAATGTTTTCATAGTGTTCAATAATACAGAAACAATCATAATGATCATGTGTGTGACTGAATGGTATGTCCAATTTGTAGTGTGTATATATAACATAATTGCTAATGACTGTTAGGATATGGATTAAATAGGTGCGATGTAAACAATAATGGCATCTGTTTTACAATTCATTCGCTCCCCTAGAAATTATACAGCCTTCATAATTTGTATCTTTTATCTGTATCGTTATACGGGAAATCTCATTACTATTAATTTTCATGAAAATTTATTAATATTCGTTCATCATCATCTGTCAAATTTTGCCTTTCTTGTATTATTTTTTAAATCCATTCAAAATTTATTTTACCATAAATCAATAAGATCAATTTGAACATAAAATACCTCCATCAATCATTCAATTTTGAATATAATTGATGCACATAAATTTAATTTCACATCTAGTGAATATTTTATAGATTCTCGTGTACGTTAGACATATACTTGGACTATCTTTCTGTTGATAGGAAAAAAAAATTGAAATTTAAATTTTTCTGCTTCAGGTGTACCACAATGTAGGTTTTTCATTTTTTGTAATGAGCCCTAAATATTATTCGTAAATTTAAATTCATTTTATAGATAATATTCGTAACATTTAACTTCATATTTGCATTTTTTTCAATTTTCATAATAACATATAAATAACAACCTTATATGTTTGGCAATAGGAAATTATTAGCTGATTTCAATCTTTACATAATTAGACAATTTTTTAAAATTATTTGTCCCTATCAGTGCGTTATAGCTGCTCTACAGTACGTATATGCACAAAGGTGATACTAAAGTTTATGTTGCTGATTTTAATTGGTACTGTATTGTGTCCTGGGCATTGACGTTAAAAGGCATCCAGGCCGTGATTGGAGGGTCTCTAGGAGAATATGCGGCTAACATATTC
>JANSTX010024482.1:0-15371 GCA_027564355.1 Penthetria funebris | reverse complement strand
GACTTAACCGGTTGAGTTTGCTATTTGTATGGAATTCAATAGATCCGTACAAATAACAAATCCATAAAATGTTAAAAATCTAATGTTTTTCTGACTCAATCAAAGACATTAGTTATATATTTTTATATATTTGACTGATCAGCCAAAGAACAAAATCCCAAATAATTTATAATATATTATGAAATGTTTTCTATACTTGAAATTTGTTACCACCATTGCAACCTTTATTCTAATTATGGAAGACAATTTATTCATTTTTCAAGTGCCATTGCTTACTATCTTTTGTCAGGCATCTTCCTACATTACCCATTGACACAAATCACTGAATGAATATTTCTATTACCTAAAGATTCGACAGTATTTTTTTATATTCTTTATGTACAGTGATCGGAATTAAAAAGCGGACATATGTTGTGTTTTTCGTTCAGCTAAAATAAGCCTTTATTTCTAGGCTATATCTATCTATATTGTGCACATAGATGCTGCCTTGTCTCATTGATCTACAGTCGATTGACATCAATCTATTTTGTAGACTTAGATTTCCTTAGCAAATTTGCTAGAAGTAATTCATATCTGCACAGATTTCAACTATTATGATCACTGTGAGCTGCGCACGGCTGTTTATCCTTTATTATGTTTTATATGGAATTATTATAAAATTCGTTTTGCATAGATAAGTATGATAATAGTAGGAAAATGTGGTGTTCATATATCGGACAAGAAAGTCAAGGTAATGCAGATTCCACGTTGGATATCGTTCGAATTCAAACAAAAAATATTTCAAAAAGTAGACGCTATTAGTATTTCAATTTTGTGAAAAAAAGCAGCGTTTTAAGAACTGCAATGTGTTCACAATAAAACGACGTGTGTCATTTTGAGAGATTAATTTTAGAAATTTCATCTATTCTATAGATATTTTATAATTAACCTAATTTAGATAATACCTTAATAAAACAAACATGAAATCGACTTAATGTTTAAAGTGCGTAATTATTAACAGAAAAATGTCTGAAAATATTATTCATAATTAAAGTGAGTACTTTTCATTTTCAATGCAATATGTTATATACTCGTATGTGTAAAATATGACATTTTACATATTGAGAAATATTAAATATAAATATACTATAAATATATTTATTATACGATTAATTAAATCTGATTATTTAATAATCATATGTAAACTTAAATATTATGCATGAAATACTTTAGTAATTAATTGCAAAAAAAAAAATAATGCCATTTCTAGCGTTCATGTTCTTCGGAATTTTTTCACTTTTACAAATTCTATGAAATTTTCGACATTTTATTAGATGTTAAAAAAATGTATAACATGTTTTCAATAACTTAATTAAAAAAATATAAATATATAATTAACACTAATCAAAGAAATGGAAACACACACACTTTTAATACCTCTGCAACCGTACGTCACCCCAAATTCGGCAAGCTGCAGCTGGTAAATTTAAAAGTTGTTTTTTTTTCTTAAATATTTTCGAGTTGTAATTTCACTATATGGTGAAGTTGTAAACGTAATATATGATATTTTTATTTCTGAATAACTTCACAACAGCCTAATACATTTTACATCCGTATTTCTAAAAAAAAGTCAATTCATTGAACTTTTTGTACTTAATTAAGTCAATAATTGTATAGTATTAAAATATACATTTCAAATACTTAAAACCGCATGGAAACCATCGACTATAGTTATGGCTACTTATAAAACAAGAAAATAGTTAACAGAAGTGTAGTTATTACTGCTACTTATGACCAAACATACAACATACAATGCTTATGACCACCAAATAACTGGTAATAAATGTTTGAGATCACTGCTGTAAATTCATAGAATTTTGCACAAAATGATCGATCTAGTATCACAATTTAATAAAAGCAAATAACAATAGTTGCATACAACTTTTTCAACGCTAGAAAGTTTTAACTAATTTCGACCGCAAATGATTTTACAAAGCATCCTAACAAAAGTTTTGACAAATATTCTAAATAAAAAGCAATCGGATAATAGTGTGAATGAATTACGATACGGATTCAGATGATTGAGACTAAGAGAATTTGCTTTTATTATTATGTATAGTAGCACGAAAACGAGAAAGGTATGTGTGGTACTGGTAGCGCCTTGAGCAGGTAGCACCACACTATACAGAAAGAAAATTACATGGTAAATTCCATAATTTAATTATCAAATTTAAACATGATGAATACGATAATGATCTATTTACTTTATTTGAACAAGATATCACGAAACAAGACACAAATTAACGGAACAATATTACAGCGGATGAGAAATAGTCGCTAATTGTATTTCATTACCAGAATTAGTAATTTTTCAACGTTTTTTTGCCTTTCTTTGTCCATTATTAAGTCGAATTTTGTTATATAAGAAACAAAATGTAAATAAATGAAAAAAAAATTGATTATGTTCTATGTTTGACATTACACCATTATGTGGTCGACGACAAAAAGTTGCGCTGCAAAACAATGCGTTGCGGTGTGGAAACGATCATATTCAAAACATATTTAAGTGAATCATTTGTTTTGCTGCGCAACAAAATATCACCTTTGGTCGAATCGAAGTTTATATCAAATTACTATCATACTCTATGTTTCATATTAAATGATGTTCCACAATGATTCCAATAAGGAAGTGGTTAGAAACTTCGATGATTTTAAAGTTAAACATCGCAATCATTTGCTTACCATAATGAAGTGTTATAAATTACCTCTTTCTTCTTCTGTCGTACGTTGTCCTTTTTTTTCTTCTGTCATACGTTGTATACCTTTGTATCAAGATTTTATTTTTTCTGTGTCATCACTTTTTATACATGTATATATTTAAATAATTGTGAAAACTGTAACTAAAAAACTTCTAATCAATTAGAATTTTTTATTTTTAACATATATAGCAATGTCTGTAATTATCATTGATTAGATTGAAATTTTACAGAAATATATATGCGAATAATTTAGGCTTATTCACTAAAATAATAAGTATCTGCCTATCTCAAGTATTCCATCTTGTTTCTAAATTGTGTCTATTTTTATAAGCCAAAAGTCGTCTTCCTGTTCCCATCAAAGTTTATTTGGTATTATGTGGAGGTGCATAATCGACTTCAATGCGTCGGTCAGCCCTCTTTATTTATTTTATTATTTTTGGATTAATAAAATCAGTTTATATTGAGACAGGAATAAAGGAAAGGAGTTGGGTATAAGGAATATTAAAAAATAAATAGGCTAAACGAAGCACTTCATACCGTCTAAGGCAACTCGAGTATCATCAAACAACAAGTGTTTTTAATCATGAGTGATAAATATTAGTAATTCGTGATCAACCATGCTCAACTTGGGTTATTTTTGGTCAATTTAATGATGGAATTAATGTCGATAAATATAGTGAGAGGTTAAAAATATGTATTAGTGTGAGGTAGAAATTAGAGGATTAGAAGCTGGGATATAACCAAATCATGATAAGCGACTGATGTAGCCAAATATATAAAGTGGTGATTATGGCTCATATTGGCGTCGGAAGAAGTGTAGTATTTAAGTGCCTATAAAAGTGGTGATTACAGCTCACGTATAATTTATAAATTATTATATTAGAATATATATATATGTTATACGAGTGCGAATGATTACAAAAGCGGAATAGTTGTCATTTCAATGTTAAAGTTCCGCATATGTTCAAAGTTGGTTTTGTTCTGCGTCAGCCCGTCGATAGTGATGGATTAGTAGTCCGTTATTAGTGTACAATTAAATAGTAAAGAATCATTGTACGTTTATTTGAGTGATCTATGGGTTCTCCATATAATAGATGATCCACAATGTTTCAAAACAGAGCTTTCAGAGTTTCTGATGTTGTTCAAGACATTTAATGATTGTCTTACCAATATTCTGTCAATTCTTTCAATACTAACTTGGTGGTGTGATACCGAGGTACAGAAAAATATTACGATAAAGAAAACATCATACAAAACTTGGCAAAGAACTCGCTCCAGTGACGATTTAGAAATGTATGAAATAGCAAAACGAGAAACACGAAGTAATCATCTAAATGAGCGTCTTGAGTCTGGCGATCAAAACGAGACATACAAAATTGGTGCAGAAAGTTATGCTGCAGGCAAGGACATATATTCTATCATATCCATTAAGGACGAGAATGGATATATTTTGATTGCTGACAGAGAAGTAAAAACAATAGGTGGAAGCAACACTTCAATCAGCATTGGAATGAAAAATATCCTCATCAACGGATTTCGTAATCAATTCCTTTTATGGAGCCAGTCAATGCGGTTACTCCATTGAATATCGAAAATGCTGTGAAAAGGATAAAGCGAAATAAAGCAGTTGGTCCAGATGACATCGCAACAGATCTCTGGAAATATTTGGGTGATCTTGGATACTAATGGTTAGCAAAGTTATTAACTAAGATCTTAAGCAGGGGTGAGATGCCAAATTCATAAAGACAAAGCTATCTTTTACCATTTTATAAAAATAAGGGAGATATACACAGTTGCTCTAACTACAGAGGAATAAACTTACTTCACACACCTTATAAATATGGGAAAGAATTTTGGACACAAAACTCCGTGATCTAATTAATGTTTCAGAAAAGCAGTTCGGATTCGTGAAAAGCAAATCAACAACTGATGCTATACAAACACTTTATATAGTGATTGAAATATACAGAGACAATAAGAAAGACTCCCATATAACATTTATAGATCTTGAGACTGTTTCTGAACTATATATATCTCTGCTATCAAAGATATATATATAAATGCTAGCACTAGAATCTTTATAATTATTATGCAATTTCTGTCTGTCAATACAGGATCCTCTTCCATGGACTATTTTATTTGCAGATGATCAAATTGAACTAGAATCCAAAGTAGCTCTGAGATAAGAATGTTAAGATGGTCATCCGGTGTAACATTGAAGGACAGAATTCAAAACAACTATATTCGAGGCAGTTTAAAAGTTACTCCCATCACCAACATAATCACTCAATGTAGATTAAGGTGAATATTGGAAATTATGGAAAACGCGGTCGCCCATAAGCTACTTGGTTATTAATTGTTCAAAATGACTTGAACAGATTGGATGCAGAAAGTGGCGATACACATGATAGAATCTTGTGGAGAAATAGGTTCAGAAGTAAAAAGGTAAGTGTAATTTTTATACTGTACTTCAAAATTTATTAAGTATGTAGCAAGTGGTTTGTAGTCACATAAAAGTTTACAATATTGTATTCGAGTTGACTGACGAGAACGTTAATAACGGTAAGGATCAGTGTACATTCTGGCGTGAAACAAGGAAACCAGGCGGTGATATTAAAAAAATACGTACTTCACTGGAATGCGCTATGCGCTTGATAATAGAAGACCCATATTAATCAAAACAAAAAAAAAACTTTCATTAAGGAGACTAGTACCATTGACAGGGAATGGAGTAAAGTGAAGGTTATGGAGATCGTCAGCAATGACAGTTATTCAATGGCGTCCTTTGCTCCTGCGTAGAGTAATGGTCAAGGTGACTGAAGTCTTAAATTGATTTTAATGTACGCTCTTAAGTAAAATTGACATCAACAAGAAAATAAAAATTGACATCAGCAAAATAAAAATGCCATCATCATTGAGATGATAAACAGAAAAGATGTCTTTTTTCTTATTTATTTTATACAATTCAAGAAAAATGTAGTTTTGTTTATATCGTAAATTAATCCACAAATACTAGAAAATAAAGCGTGTTTAGTTTATTTCTTTCTTTTTAATTGTTGAATAAGTCTTGATTAATGTATTCAAGTTTTACAAATAATGGTAAATTGGATTATTGCTTCGAGTTTTTCAGATGAAGACAAAGATACTTGGCAGTAGGTACGTCATTAACCTGAATTTTAATTATTTTATACAGGTATTTTATGCGTTTGTTATATATCTATAAGAATATATTTATATATATTCATATATTATATATATATACACGATAATATTATTTACTTTTTAGAGGAGGTATATATGTAAATAACCATTTATATGTTTAATAAAAAAAATTAATTTGAATTTAATAATTTTCTGGTGGGACTTTAATATAACCAGCAGCAATAGTCTACTGTTGACAGTTAATATCGTTGTTGTGTCCATTGCAGGACACCATAAAATAGGAATCCGTTAATAATAATTATAATTAAAGTGTTAAGAAAAAAAAGATTTTTTTTTTTTTATTAATTTAAATTGAAAAAATAAAACATCTCAACAAAATGAAATGTGTTAGTTATGTGGTAATTAGTATATTCTTATTAATAGAATTTACAAATGCAACCTATAAATTACAAGAACGGTATAGTTGGACAACACTTGATTATGCTTTCCCAAGTCAAGCCTTAAAGGAAATTGCAATTTCATCTGGTGATTATGTACCAACAAATGCAATACCAGTTGGTGTACAACATTGGGGAAATAGATTATTTGTTACTGTACCCAGATGGAGAAAAGGTAAATAAGCAAAAAAATAAAAAATTATTTCAAATATTTCGCTTAGGGTACACTCATGATTATTTCCATTTTAAAGAATAAGTTAAATGTGGATTTTAAAAACTAAAAAATTTAATTTTTTTTGAAAAAAACTATCTTATTTATTACATGCAATTTTTTCCAATAAATAACCGATATATAAAATTTGTCTATTTTTAAATTAATTAAAAATATTTTAACTATTAAAAAAGTAATCGCCGATATATTCAGATTTGCATATTATTTAATTAATTAAAAGCATTGACAATGTTTGTAACTTTTTATATTCAGAATTCGTTTTCAGATGAAAAACGATTCTCAAATTCTTTGGAATTTTTAAGCTAATGGTCATATTTTTTATTGATATTGTTATAGCTGATGAACTTATTATCAATTAAATTTTAAGAAATTTAAATTAATTAATATGAATATTAATTTTACTTCAGTTAACATTAAACAGTAAATATTCAAAGATGTATTTTACTTCTACCTTATTTTATATTCTCATAATTTTTAGTCTCTTATCCATTTCTATTGTTTAATCATAAATAATAATAAACACTAGTTTTTTTATAGCAAAGTTCTATCAATTTTAAATAAGATCCAATCAATTAAATTACAAAACTTACGACAATTACTTCAAGATTTTGTCTAAAATTGAACTTTTCATATAATTAAATATATAAATTTATTAACTATTTAAAAATTTAATTCCTATTTAATCTTCACATTATCGTGTCATTTAATATTAATTTAAAAGAATGCATAATCCAATGGTTTTCCAATGTGTTGGAAATTTTATGTACGACTATAATAAATGTGAAAATGAAAGTTTTCGTAAACATAAATTTATTGTTGCAAAGTAATTTATATTCATTTTTATTACCCAGAAGTATATACTTTATTACTTCAAATAAAAGTAAAATAAGTTAAATTTTATGTTATTGGAAATATTTCCGGTAATGTTTTGATTTGTTGACTAATTCAAATATATCACTTCATTTATTCGCGCCAAATACGTACATAATCATTAATTGAATTAATTATTATAAATTTTTGTCATTCAAAAAAAAAAATTTACATGTTTGCACAAAAAAATTGCAAAAAATTGTTTCAAGATCATTAATTAAATCAAGTAATTCATTAAGTAATTACTTATATAATTTTAAAAGAGATGTGATTATTGTTTTAATTTTATAGATCTTCTTCCCTGATTTGCATATGAAAACCACAATAAAACGAAAGAAAAAAAGATACAAATTCAATCGTAAAATGTTAATTAAATGAAAGTTTCAGTGGCAAAATTAAATACAAATAAAAAACCAATGAGTTATGAAATGAAATCAATTGTAATAATTTATTTAAATTTTTTTGTATGTTTCTAGTTTATATGAGTTATGTAAATGAAAATCAATATCATCAATGAAGATCAATTAATTAATTTAATTTTTTTCGTCTATTTTGTTGTATTTATTTGCTTTAAGCAAATTATGCACAATTAAATTTTAAATAATTTTTATGAGACATTTTATAAATGTAATTTTTAAGTATTAGACATATTTTTGAATTTGTCATTTGTTACATTGTTCATCCATTTAATGTTACCATGTGTTCGAGCTATTAATTATGATTATTGTT
This sequence comes from Penthetria funebris, assembly GCA_027564355.1. Lineage (NCBI taxonomy): Eukaryota > Metazoa > Arthropoda > Insecta > Diptera > Pleciidae > Penthetria > Penthetria funebris. The sequence continues at coordinate 7,203 of JANSTX010024482.1, read as the reverse complement.
TATTGTTGTTAATGAAAATGGGATCTGTTCAAATGCAAATATGCCAGACACACACCAAAAAGATTCCTTCATAATTACAGAATAAAATCTTTAATAATAACGGTAATATCATCAAAACAATTTTTTTAAATCATCCATTCTGTTGATGGTGTTTCGTTTACATCAAAAAATAATCACTATAAATTAAATTTTTAAATTTAATTGTTTTAAATGCATTCAATATTGAATAAAATATGTTAAAAATATATAAAAATATAAAACAATTTAAATATTACAATAAAATTATTTAATAGAATTCAATATAATGCATAGCAGCTCTTAAACTACAAACAAAAAACTTTCCGATGTGTCCTTAGATAAATAAAATTTTAAAAAAAATTAGGTTCGTCGTTTTAAGTCTTTTGTTTTTTTTTTCAATAACAAAATCAATATAATTTGAAAATATTTTAAATTCATTACCAAATTTTTTTTTTTTTTTTTACAAATGTTAATAGTGCTAATTGAAGTAAAAACTATGTTGTTAGCATTTTTTAAAACGTATGTGAAAAGTACCAATTCAGAATGTAATGAGTTTATAGGGTCAAGAATGTTTTTTTAAATTTTAAAATAAAAAACTACAAGTTTTTTTTTTGGTAAGATTAGCCGGGCATATGTACAAAAATTGCATTCCTCTGTAATGGTTCTAATCATCATGTTATTTAAATAAATTTAATATTCTCATGTGTGCTATGTTACACGCTCATCTGCAAACAATGATAGTTAAATTGAATATGTAAACGATTTTTCAAAGAATATTTAAGAATATTTCCGTTAAGTGCAAAATAATGCCAAAATAATATATAAACGCACAGAAATTGAAAGTATTAAACAATTCTTCGATATTATCAGTATTTACCTTCATGTACTCTTATGAAAAACAGATTAATGTAAATCTTACAATCATAATTTTAATTATGCAATGTTTTATCGTTTTGTTAAAGACATTTTCGAAAATCAAACTAGCTATTGATATACCATTCTTAAAATCACATATAAAAATAATTTAAACTTAGATATACTGCGATCGTGTTTCTGGTGGTAAAGCGACGTGGTATAAGCAACATTCAAATGTTCAACTCTAAAGTATTATGATATGATAAAATTTCAAATTTGACAAAAAATGCTACATTTAGACTTTATTATATATTTCGGGGTAAAATATATTTAAATTCGGAATAAGACCTCTGATGAATGTATTCAATGAAGACAATTCGAAGTATGGGTCAATAGATTATCTTTCGCATAAATTAATTATTAGGAAACAAATTTTAGACAAACTACAAACGGTAATTTCAAAACGATTGTTGTATTTCCATTTGATCTGAGACTATTTGTTAACATTTCTCGTGCAATTTACCTGCAGTACGCGCATTGTAAACAAATTGTATGGCTTTAAATTGTATGGTAATGCAGGTATTTGGTCAGAAATTTAATTCAATTTCATATCCATCGGATACCGTTTCTTATATAATTTTAAATGGCTATTTTTCAAACACAATATTAATACATTTTATGCAACCATGAACCTGAATGTATGTTCATAAATACATTTTTCTCTATCTAAAGTCTACACAGCATTTAAACATATATTTACATAACAAAGCAATTGCATAATATCTTTGATTCAACAAAAATTTATCAGTTATTCTCGTATGTGTCGAGTTTCATTGACATTAACTAAATTAGACTATACAAAATATAATCGTATATTTTATAGGAAATCAATAAACATTCTGTATAATTTAATTATCATAAAATCCATCAAATAAAATTAATTAGTGTCGTCTTGAATAAATTTAAATTAATCCGAAATTGAGAGAAAAAAAAAACTAATAAAATAAATTCAGTTTCTCGCTTTTATCTTTTGTTTTTTTTTTTTTTTTGCATTTTAAATGCCAAATTATTTTTTATTTAACTTTTATTTTCAAAAAATAGCATCTAAAATTCAAATTAGTGCAATTAAATGAATTTACGTATTTCATTTTGTTAGTTATGCACTAAAAAATACGATTAAAATCTTCTGACATAATTGGTGTTATATAAAGATTTAATTATTTGAACTAAATAGACAATACAATTTTAAGTATAAATGATGAGTTATTTTTAAGATTTTTCAACAAATTTCTTTACAATATTTATGTTGTTAAATGTTTGGTTTTTTCTATTTTATTTTTATATTACTTAAATACCTTGAAATGATAAAAAAAAAAAAAAATTTATCTTGTTTTTAATATAAGAATTTCTTTTAAATTACTTCACGTTTATTAAAAACCATATTATTAAACAATTTAGTTAGGCAGGCAACACGCATATAGTAAATTTTTACACGAATTATGTGATATATTTCTCACAATAACAGTAAAAATAAATTATCTCAAATTTCTACCCTTATCATAAATTTTTAAAAATATTTCAATTTTCAATAATAATAGGAAATTTGCCAACCGAAATAATGCTTTTGACATATTTACTACCTGTTGTAATTTTTTTAAAAAAAGAATATCTAAACAAGAATTGATTGAAATATTTTTAATGGTTTGAAAAAAAAAGGAGAAAAAATACGCTCAATTATTTTTATTTAATTTTAATTGCAAAATTCAATTGATGTATCGGCATTTAAAAATACAAATTAAGTATTGTGCAAAAAATTGTCAAATAATCATTTTATAATGCATTTTTATGTAAGTGATTAATTCCAAAGAGATATAAGATCATTTTTTAAATTCTTTTTTCTAATTTTAAATAATGGTGACATTTTTAAACTTATATTTAATATTTAATTATTACATTATCTACTTAAAATATATTATAAAATTTATTGATAAAAATTTTAAATGTTTAAGCCAATTGATTTTATTATTTTGAAATTTATTGGATTTATTTTGTTAAAATTTTGATTAAAAATACAATTATTCAAAATTTACACATTAAACATTACAAAAATATTTTTTTTTTTTTAAATAAAAATGTATACAATTGCATCCCAAGTCAAAAAACTAGTAATAATATCTCAGTTTCTAATAACAGCCAAATTAAATTGATAAATTGTATAATTTATTATGAAATTCATATATTTTAATTGATAATTTGCCAATCAACTTGAAAGACGTCCATTCCACTGCAAAAGAATATCTGTTGAAAAAAAATTACCAATTAGACGCGAATTTCATACTAAATACTAAATTGTAAGTAAGATCAAGAGTCAGCTCGGCTATTTGAATGTAATTTATAACTAATTAGACAAAACACAGCAGATGAGATACAATTTTTTTAGAAAATTTTCAACAATAAATTTAATAACCCATGATGTCGTAACGTTTAATTAGTCTTAAAACTTAGTTCGAATAAAAGTATACATTGCTACAACTATTTTCAGGTTGCCATCTACTAAAATTGCTAATTAAGATACGTATATCGACTTTTATTTTAAAAAAAAATAAGTCATCAATTTTATTACTTGGTTTTAAATTGTAATCCGATAAAAATTTGCAAATTATATAAATGAATTTATGTCCATACGAGTATTAATTGTTCATATTACATTTAAATAACAATATTATTAACAAAATTGCTGACATTTTTAATGTTGTTTTCTAGAAGTAAAAAATTAGTGCATTAATTTAAAAATAAAGTCACATTTTACTATTTTCATAACTGATTAAATTAAACGGTAAATGTATATATATATTTATATATATTATAATTTTTAAAATATTCATATTTATAATTTTAAAATTACGAAATAAATCCCACATAATATTGGCATTGCCAAACATTAATCTCAAAATTTTAACTTAACTTTTACTTTAATATAATTTAGTTGATATACTTTTACATATATTATATAAGAATATTTATATATTATATAAAATTATTATTTCTTATATAATATGCTAAACTGCAGGCTGCAGTTTAATTTGTCGTGAATCCATAAATAAGCCATAGTTATATCTTTGCAATGGTACAATTTTAATATCCTACATTACAAATTTTTCTGTCTATTTTACACTATAACTTTCAATATTGAAGATTATCTTCTTATGGTAAACACCGGTAACAGTTAAATTATATTGTCTATATTAAAAATGCATATTTATAAGAAAGTTGTTTTTAAATTCTTTTTAAAATTATACCAAATGCAAAGAATTGATATATAAAGTGATATAATAATAAAAATATTTAACAATATAACGCAGACAGAATTATCCAATAATTCAGGTTGGTAAATTAATCAAGTAAAAGTAGATTCATATATTGTTTTACATGTGAAAAAAAATCACATGAAAATTGTGTATGCAAAGACTCATTGAACGTATGCACGTATAACAAGTGAATTACTTTTACATAATATGTAAAGTATTAAAGACAAAATACTCATAAATGCAAGTAAATATCTGAGAAACATGTATAGAATAATTGATTTTAAGTATGTTCCACATATATTTAATTTATAGTTAAGCCAATAGTTTGATACAGTAAATAGTAAATAGGAAGTGTATTAGGTTAGTGTCATTACCCATAGGAAAACATATTGTCGGGGCTGTGATTTATAACAACTTTTGTTTTCCCAAAACAGGTCTGGGTTTATTACAATAGCAACACTGCAACTAGTTGCATACAAAAGTCTAATATATGATATAATAAATTGACTATAAACTGAAACCGACATGCAATCCTTTTATATTAAATTATGATTCATATACATAAAAATGTTAATGATCTTAAAAATAATAGGGCATAAAAATCAACAGTAAATTTATATGCATCACTGACCTACCAACAAACTATAATACATAAAAAAAAAATTAAAATCGCTGCTACACACAATTAATACGATCATTTTTGATATCATATACATTTATAGTATGGTGCTTCCTATCCTCAAATCATATGGAAAATACCTAAAATTTAGTCCTGTAATTGTGATATGCAAAGAATCGATCGAATTTTGATAAGACAGACTTTAATCTTTTTAAACAGAATTTGACAATCAGAAAACTCTATGAATAATACAATGCAGCACAAATCTGCAAAGATTTGATTAACCAATTAATCATAGAATTAACTTCTTTGATTATGATCAAAATGATCGGTCGACTCTATACGATCATCAAATAAACAACAAAAATTAAGGTTTTGTAGTATAATATGCAGTGACAGATGGTGATAAGAATTAAGTAAACGCGTTGTCACCATTGAAATTAATATTATCTGCAAATTGTTATATTTGTTACTATTATTACCTAAATATAGATTTTTTTATAATTGGCAAAAAGTATTCTTTAGTCTGACCCATCCAACTATACAGCTCAATTATCATCTTTTCAATTTCATTTTAGTGAGTGCGATATGACTTTTCTATGAATGTGCTAAGATCACTACAATTATGTAGAATAGTTCGCTTAATTACTCGAGATGCTATCGCACTCTAGATCTATTTGTTTCAATATAGCACATGTGAAACCTTCTTTTTAAGGATGAATTTCCTGAACCTGAGAGCCTCCATAAACATTCAAGACAAACATTAACAGTATATAAATATATAAATATATAAACATATATATTATATATATTAGGTTTTTTTCAAAATTCTGTTATTTTGTGTTAGATGTCTGTTTCCCTTATTATATTCATGTTTTTAGCACATATCATAAAATTGTTAGCATTAATCATCATTTCATTGTAAAGATATTGCCATTACTTTCAAGTTAACATATTAAAGTTAATCTGACTCTTAATAAAAAACCTGATTCATTTTTTTAAGCTAATAAAAAGATTTTTATTTTTGTTACTAAATTATAATTAGTTATGTGTTTAGTTGATTATACGATTTTAATACCAACAATGTATAATACATGTTTCTATAACCTTTCAAAGTCATTTTTGTGATCTTAATATTAATAAAAAACTATGTACAAAAAGTGTTTAAACAAAAAATTACGAAAGGTAATACAAGAAATATGTTCAAAATATTAATCATTACTGCAAATATTTTAAATGCGATGACAAGCTACGAAAATAGTTAAAATATAGAGGTAGTCTCAAAATTTTGGAATTCAATTGTGATAAAATCAAACGCGAATGCAGTGACCGATTAACGTCCCCAAAATATAGTAACCTCTTTTGATGTTACATGTCTAAGGTAAACGTCAAATTAATATTAAAATGCAGCCGTTTGATCACTGTACAGGATGAAATGAAGTTGATTTCACACGAAAACAAATTAAAACCCTATCCTATCCTCATACTTAGAGTAATAATCTAATAAAATAACAATAGATTCAATGTAATGTATGTGACTCTAGTACAAATAGCACAAATGTCTACTAAAATTATGCGAACCTAATTTAAATAATGAAAATCATCGCATTCTTATATATGCGAATATTTGAAAAGGTGAACACCATAAGCTTTACGGTAGTGTTAAGAGGATTGATCGTTTTACTAAAATCAATGCATAAATTCTTTATAAAACTAATAGTTACAATTTAAATCATTCACCTGTTACTAATGAATGCTTCCATTTGGGATATTTATTTTCAAAAAAATATTCACAACCTCAAAACTTGTACTAAATTTTTCTCGCTGTATTTGAGTTTAATTTTGAATCCACTGTGGTTGCCATTAATTGACTCTATATTGCTTGATGGGCACAAATTTATTTGTTTCTGAACGAACGGAGTGATTTATCATGTGATGAGTCACATTTTAATCCTTTTGAATCTCTTTTTTTCTGCACAATAATTAATAATTTTATTGGTATGCTTTCAACGGATTACCTATAGATTTGAAATACTAGTACAAGGAACAAATGCATTTTTTAATCGCTTGATTTTGTCAACCTATGATACATAAGATTATTAAGATATTGATATTTCGTGGTATTTAATTTACCTAATTATAAATTATTGTATTTGTGCTTCGTCACTAGCTCATTTAAGTTCTGTTATATTTTTAAAAAACAAACTAAACAGATTTTAGTCAGATTATAATCAGTTGCCACACAACTCAATTTAATTGATGGCATTTGTAAAAATTTTACCTCTTCAATTAATTAATTTTAAATTAATTTTATTTCTAGTTTAAATGATGGATTGTTGCAATATACAGGCTATATATTAATAGAGTTGCATATAAGATATAGAGTATCAGTTAACTATTATA
>JANSTX010024471.1:1460-15372 GCA_027564355.1 Penthetria funebris | reverse complement strand
GTTGGCGAATGCTAGATCCTCTCAAGAATAAGAATGAAAAAAATTTGGTAAATATTTGCATAAAACAGGAGCTCATTCGTAACTTCTCATTAAAAACATCAAATTATAATAACTATTCAAATCCTTTACAGAGATTTCGGCAAATTGAAAACAGATAGAGAATAGTACAATAGATCAAAAGAGCACAATGTTGGTGTGTAATTCACGTAATGGGACTATGTTATCACTACGAACAACCAAAATCTGACATCTATTGTTTCTATCCCGTACCATATACTGGGTATTAGACACCACTTAACAACGATTTTGACAATATCTCGCAATTATAATAGAAAATAAATAACTCCTTTAATATAATTAGAATATCATCTTACATTAAGCACACTTCAATAATAACAGAATCAAATGATGAAAAAATATTTTCAGTTATTTTGTTATACCGACTGCATTTTACCAGCCCCTTATTATGGTTGTACACTGTAAATTTAATTTCAAGACGACTTAAAGAAAAAAAAAAAAAACCGTGAATAGATTCGTCTTGTTGCCAGAAGTCAGTCAACAGAACTGTAAACAATTTGAACTTCAATTAGGTTATTAATAATTATATTGTCCATATATCTTTGCATTTTTGAGATGAGCACAAAACCAATGTATCACATAATTGAACTAAAGTACTTAACAAAGCAAACAAGTAAACTAGTCAGACAGTATATTTCACTCCTATAGGTCCTTGTGCCTGTAATAATTGAATAATTCCGAAAAAGTGGTGGTGTGTAAATCAATAGATATTTAGTTTACTGGAGAGATGTTACCAAACGAATCGGCACCATAATATTTCAATAATTAATTATTGCACAGATAGAAGAATAAAAATATGCGTTAAGTAAAAAAAAAAAAAAAAAAAAACGCAAATGAAAATTAACAAAAAAAAAACAAAAAAAAAAAAAAAAAAAAAAACAATAAAAAAAAAAAAAAAAAAAACAAGGTTGAATTTTAAAAAAAAAAAAACAAAAAAAAAAAAAAAAAAAAAAAAAAAAAAAAAAAAAGAAAAATTAAATAAAAACTAATTACCTGAATAAGGTGCTGGATATATTGGATATGTTAAACCAACATGTGTATGATGATGTGTATGTACATGTCTTTGGGGTGGTGGACTTCGTCCAGGATTTGAAATATCCTTATTATTACTATTATTTGTTAGCGAATCATTAATATTATTATTATTATTATTATTATTATTATTGCTATTCTTTTCGTTAATTCCTTTTTGTGAGCCTAAATGGACGCCCCCGCTACCAGGTGGCATTGAATTGGGCGGGGGTGGTAAATTTAAACTGCTATTACTTGAATTTGATGGTGGTACGCCAACATTATTTTGATTTGAATTATTTTGTTGTTGGGATACATTTGGACTAGAGACGCTCAATTTAACATTACTTGTTGGACTTTTTATTGCCCGTTCATTTAATTCATGTATTTTATGCGAATTATAATATTGTGTTGCATGATGTTGTAATAAATCTAATGCTTTCGTACTTGTATTTCTTGATAAATCTTCGGGTGCATGAAATCTTGCCATTTGTAAATACGGTGATGTACCGAATGGTGTTATTATATTGCGATACATTGGATGACCGGGATCGAATCCGAATGGGCCAGGTGAAATGTACGATGGATGAATATAATATTGTGATGTTGGCGGTGGTGGTGGACCTTGTGTTTCCATTGTTGGTTTTTGACCTTCTTGTTTTATTTTTATTAACATTTCCTTTGTGTCTTCGGATTTTATATCCTTTAATAGTAATGATGTTGATTTCTGTGATGAATTTTGTGAAGATAAATTTTTTGAACTTTTTTGTTGTGTTGATGATGATTGCATATGCGATGTTTGAGATTGTTGTAGATGTTGTTGTTGTTGTTGTTGTTGTTGTTGTTGTTGTTGTTGCTGCTGCTGTTGGTGGTGGTGGTGGTGGTGTTGTTGTTGTTGTTGCTGATGTTGCTGATGTTGTTGATGTTGTTGATGTTGTTGATGTTGTTGATGTTGTTGTTGATGATGTTGATGTTGTTGATGTTGATGATGTTGCTGTTGCTGTTGATGTTGGTGTTGTTGCTGTTGCTGAGACGATTGTAAGGATGAATGTTGTAATGTTTGTGACGGTGATTGTCCTTCTTCTTTTATACTTGTTTGCATATGCATAGAAGATGAATTAGCAGACGAACCAGTCTTTCTCTGATCATACATGTAATATCTATAAGAATATTTTTTATTTGTATTTTATTAATTAAAAATAAAGATTATTAACCAACTAAAATTAAAATATGTACCGTCTTAGTTCTTCATCTCTTGACATATGCTGTTGTTGTTGAGGTGGTGGTAACCCCATACCATGTCGTTGGAACATACTAGAATATGAACCAATTTGTTGGCTTAAGTCTTTTGTATGTATTTGATGAACATTTTCCTGTTTAATATCTTTGGGATGAATAGGTTCTGTCTTTATTAATTTTGTTGGTATAATCTGAAAAAAATAGATTAATTTAGCCATATAATATTATAATAAAATATTATTTTAATTACTTGAGATTGTGATTTAGGATGATCATTTGGACTTGGATTTTCTTTTATTCTTTCTTCTTTCATTGAAGAATTTGAACTTGATGTACCTTTATTGTTTTCATCTGATACCATAGATACTGCACCATAATTTGGTTCAATATTATAAGAATGTACAGGAAACAAATAACTAAAAATAAAAAGGAATTGTGATATTATTATAATTAATTTAAATATGATGATATAGAGAATTTTTCAAAATCATATGTGACTCATACTTACTTGCAAGGATAATAATTGCTCATAAATTTGCCCTGTGCATTTTGTGGTATATTAATACTTTCCTTAGACGGTTGTATTATTGAATCACTACTTATTTGTGGTGGTTTTGTCATTAAATCTAATGGCGGTTCCTTCAATTTATTATAATCTGTTATTGATGTTGTTGGTGTAGACGATGCTGATGAAGGTGGAGGTATTGTTGATTGAGATGAAGATAGCTTAACATTCTGATGATCTGTTGGTTGTACAATATATGGTGGTTGTGAAAAAAATGGGAACATTCCATAAGTACTAAGTGAACCAATTTGAGTTGGTGTACCGTCCGATGGTTTTTTAATTGGTTCAATATGTTTTATTGATTGAGATTTATCAACTATTTGTATTGATTGTATTTTTGATTGTTTTTTGATTTTTTTTGTTTTTTTTTTTTTTTTTTTTTAAATAGAAAGAAAAATATTTAAATAATTGAATGAATATATTTATATACGTTTTTTTTTTTTTTCGTCAATAAATTTAAAAATAAGAAATCAATTTTACCTCCTATATCTTGTTCAGAAACTGGTGTAGAATCATCCGAAATATCACTGTAAGCTGGACTTTGTACATCATCACGATTTGTTGAATGATTATCAAATTCTCCAATATCTTTGCGTTTCTTTTGTGATTTTGAAATTGATATTGTCTGTGAATTTGTTTGTGATCCAGTATAAGAAGAAATGTGTGCAGGTAATTCTTGATTATTTAATGATGGTTGTGAAGGACTCATATTAATTGATGATGGTTGGCGTAAAGAAACATTTGTTGGGGTAGATGGTGTACCAGCCAATCGATTAATATCATTATCAGTTGGTTGAGGACCAAAACGTAAAACGCCAGATTTAACTATATTAATACAGAAAAAATTAGTTATTTTTTTTTTTAAATTTTGTTTTTAAACTAAAATAAATTAAAATATTTATACTTTTTCCTTGTACATCAGATCTTGTTGGTGTTTGTATACTATTATTAGAGTTCTGTTGTTGTTGCGATGGTAATGGTGATTGTTGAGATTGCTGCTGCAGATGATGTAATTGATGTTGATGATTAGATTGCTGTTGTAGTTGAGATGATGTAGGTGTCAGATGTGGTGATTGTTGTTGCAATTGTGATTGCTGTAGAGATGCAGCTGACTGTAATTGAATTTGTGATGATGTTTGTTGTTGAAGTGGAGAATGTAATTGTTGAATAGCTTGAATTTGCGGTGAAATCTGATGCTGCAGTGTTTGTTGTTGATGAGGTGGTGGTACAATATGTGATTGAGATTGCTGCAATAGTGATTGTGTTTGTAATGTTGAAAGTTGTGATTGAGAATGTTGTATATGTTGATTTGGTAATTGTGATGATGATGGTAGCGGTGGTGGAGGTGGTGGTGGAGGGGGTGTTGTTGTTGGTGGAGGTGGTGGTGGTGGTGGCTGTTGTTGTAGTAACGATGTAGATACTAATGATATTGTTGATTCATGTATTGAATTAGATACTGAATTTGCATTCATTATTGCTGGTAACGGTGGGGGCAGTTGCGATTGTTGCTGATTCTGTTGCATTGCTGATGCAGCAATTCCTGTCGTAATGCTACCACCAGCAGCAATTGGATGTTGTTGCTGTGTATTTTGTACAATCGATATTGAATGTGTTGGAATAACTATTGATGACAAACTATTGGTAATAATTGAACCAGTAGATACAGGTGACGGAGATGATGATAATAATGGAGAGGATGAAGGTGATGGCTGTGTTATTAAGGATGGGGCTGGTGGTGATGATGAAGGTGTTGTTGTTGTTGGTATTGTTGTTGCTGTTGTTGTTGTTGTTACTGCTGTTGTTGTTGGTGATGGTATTGCTATTGTTACATTAGCTGCAGAAGTTGCAGTTGATGATGATGATGATGTTGCTGTTGTTGTTGTTGTTGTTGTTGTCCCTGTTGTAATTATTGTTGTTGTAGTTGTTATTGCTGCTGCTACTGCTGTTGTTGTTGTTGTCGTTGTTGTTGATAACGATAATGTTGACGAGGACAATGATAATGCTGATGGTGTGGTTAATGATGTGGTTATGGTTGAGGTGCCTGTTGTTGATGTTAATGTTGATATTGGCTGTTGTATGGTTGTATTAATTGATGTTGTACTTAATGGAATTTGCACTGACAGTACAGGCGATTCTGATGGTAAAGGTTGAGGTGTGGCTGGTGCCGGAGATGGTGTTGTTGGTGGAGGTACTCTTGGTGATTCAGGTAATTGTTGTGAATCTTCATCCATTGAATTTGCTCCGTGTGCATGACTTTGATGATATTTCAAACCATTTGCATGTTTATATTTTTTACTACAGTCTTGTTCGGGACATTCCAATAATACCGGTGAAATTGCACATGGTGCAGTTGTTTTAATTTTTTTCGGTGGTATTTGTACATTTAAACCGGTAACAGGATTAATTAAACTTTGTGTTGATATACCACCGTTACTACTACTACTATTACTATTACTATTTTCACCATTAATTGGTGGTGATGGGCTTTCATCTTTTGATTTTCGCTTTTCTGTCCGTGGTGGCAAAAAACCTATTGGTGATGTTGATGGTGTATTACTACATGTATTACTACCAGATGTACTTGTTGAATTTGATGTTGATATTGTTGCAATGGGTGTTGTTAATGTTGCTGTTGCTAATGCTGATGCCGTTGTTGTTGTTGTTGTTATAGTTGTCGTTACTGTTGCAGTTGTTGTTATTGCAACGGTTGTTGTAATTGTGGTCGTTGCTGGTGTTGTTGTTGTTGCAATTGTCGTTTTACCACCACGACCTTTTGCACCACCATTTCTTAATTTACTATGTACCTATATAGACAACAAATTATTTCATAAATAAAACAATATACGAAATTATTTTCAATTATTAATAAAAACAAAAATCTATATAATAAAAGTTACACAAAACTCACAGAACTTCTTGTTTCTGTAAAATTGCTAAGATCATTGCTAGGTTGTTGAGCGGCACTACGCCCTCTTTTACCTCGACCTTTTGGTGTACGGGCATCTAACTCTTCAGTTGGTGAATCACAGAATCTATGACACAAAACACGGTGGAAAAAATTAAAATCATATGTTTTCATTATTATAAATAGATAATCGAAAATACCTTGGGGGTGCCCAATCATGTCTTGTACAATCCAATAATGTACCAACATAAGTCTTTCCTCTCCATGTAACATTAACAACAAGAACACCACCTTCTGTTTCATGCCAAACAATACCTTCCAGTGTTACCGATGTACCCGGTTCACATGGACCCAAACAATCCGGTTCGGTTATCGTACCAACTGACGTACCGACACACATATCAATCATCTCTTTTGTCTCACATTTAATTTTTTTTGCTGGTGGTGGACTTGTACTTTCATCACAATTTGATGTACACGATGAATTCGATGCTGTTGATGAATGACCAGATGATGAAGAAACTGAACCAGACGACGATGATGATGACGATGATGACGACGATGATGAAGATGATAATGCTGTTGATTTTAATATTGATGAACTTATTAAATTGTTATTTGTTTGTTGCGGTTGCTGTTGTTGGTGCTGCTGCTGTTGATTATGATTGGTTATATTTGTTGCTGGTATGGAAGATGTAATTTGTGCTGATGAATTAAGCACTATTGAAGTACTCTAAACATTTTAAAAAGAAAATTTGAATATTAATTAGTAAATAAATATATGCAATTTACTTTTCCATCCTTTGGAGGACCTGGTGTGTTTGGTGTACCACTTGTAGATAATGGTATAGTACTATTAGTTCCTGTACTTGCAGCAAATATACCAGTTGGTACAACATTACTGATCGATACAGCCATTGAAGACTTATTATTATTATTATTATTATTATTACTGTTATTATTATTACTATTACTGGTACTAATATTATTACTATTTATATTATTGGAATTACTTGTATTACTACTAAAAATAAATAAAATTTCAATTAGCATTATTTAAAAAAATAATAAAATGAAAAATATAAAATAAAATATTGAAATAAATTACTTTGTATTCGATGAATTAAGTGATATTGTTGAAGCAGTTACCGATGATGATAAACGTTGAGCTAGTGGTGTATTGACAGAATCAATCGTTCTATTACGTATACATGTTATATTTGTACACGGTGTTTGAATACCATTGATTTGTAAATCATGTGAACAATTACATGTTCGATCATTGGAATTACTACTTTGACTTGGATTGGCTTGTAATTCAGGTTTGTCTCTTTGCTGTACATGTTGTATTTTATCTCTTGTCTTGTCTCGTCGATGACCGCTACTACCTCGTTTAATTGCTTGTGTTGTAGATACAGTTATTGCAGGACTAGATGCTGTTTGTTGAGTATGTTGTTGATGCGACTGCTGTTGTTGTTGTTGATGTTGGTGTTGTTGTTGGTGTTGTTGTTGTGTATGTTGTTGTTGTTGTGTATGTTGTTGTTGTTGTGTATGTTGTTGCTGAGTATGTTGTTGTTGTTGTGTATGTTGTTGTTGTGTATGCTGTTGTTGTTGTTGTTGTTGTGTATGTTGTTGTTGTGTATGTTGTTGTTGTTGTTGTTGTTGTTGTGTATGTGGTTGTTGTTGCTGCTGCTGCTGCTGCTGCTGTTGTTGTTGTTGATGTTGTTGTTGGTGTTGTTGTTGCTGTTTTTTACTACTAGTACTTGAACTGCTGCTATCATCTGCACCAGATATTATACCATTTTGTTCAGCTTTAACAATTTCATGTTTTGCTTCGGAAGTCTTAGTTCCAGGTTTAGTTCTTTTTATTTTCATTTTTAAGCCTTTATCTAATGTTGCTTGATGATCAATTGAAAGTTTTGTGCCGGCTTTGCCAGCTCCTTGTCCGCCTGGCGTTGATGACATATTTGTTTCTAAATTACTAAATTCAACAGATGATTTCTGTTTACTATTATCACCAAAATCAATTTGTTTATTACAACTATTTATAGTACTGAAACAATTACCGCTCGTACTACTATTACTACAACTACTATTGCTACTGCTGCTGTTACTGTTGCTACTGCTGCTGCTGCTGCTACTACTACTACTAATGTTACTATTACTACTATTACTGCTACTATTCAATTGTGCTATTAATGTTGAAGATGTTGATTGTTGATTAAATTTCTTAGTCAAATTATCATCTATTAACAATGATTGAATTTGATGTTTTGATGATTTTAATGTTGTTATTTGTTCTAATTTGTCTTGTTCTTTTGGTTGATTCGCTAATTCGCTAATATGTTGATTTAATTTTTGTTGAGAATGTGACAACGTTGATAATGAAACAACATTATTTAAATTATTATTGTTTATTTGTTTTTGTTGATTTGTTGAATTTAATCCAGTACCAACTTTTTGTGATATTTGTTGTTGATTAACAATATCGATGCTTGTTTTTGTTGTTGTTGTTGTCGTTGTTGTTGTTGTTGTTGTTGTTGCTAAGGAAGCGATTGATATCGTAGTCGATGCAGCACTTGACGGATTCGAAGCACTTGCTATTGTAGAAGTATTTAAGTCTGTTGAAGATATAGTTTGTACACTACCAGATGATTGTTCAATATCATTATCTAAATCAATTATTAAATCACCAATTCCACCTACATCCCATTCATTATCATCATATTCAAAATTACTTTCTTTTGATTCAGGTGCAAATACTTGTTGTTGTTGCTGTTGTTGTTGTTGTTGTTGTTGATGATTAAAATTTATTTTATTATTATTATTAATTAAATTACTGCCACTAACATTGCTAGGATTCAATTGCTTATTGTTATCCGTTGCTAGGCTGTTAATGGCCACCTTTTTTTTGTATTATTTAAATAATTTATAAAATTAAATTAAAAAATACATACAATACATTATAATATATATTATAAAAAATGAATTTACCTTAGTCGGGTGGTGGCTATGATTTGCCTCACCTCGTCTCATTGACTCCATGCAGAACAGAAAATTGGGGCAACCGCCGTAAGCGGGCCCACAAGTCTCAACACTTCTTCCTCGTTGTCAATTTGATGTAAACACACGGACAGTATAGATGTTGAAGAGACAATACAATTAAATACTAAATTACTGGTATTTGAAATATGAATATTTTTTGACAAATTCGATGAAATAGTACGGCGGGAGACACAGGGCCCCGGCCCTTGGGCCAAACCAATCATTTTAAAACTGTAAAATCAAAATAGAATAACATAATTAGTTTTTTTGTTTTATGTTTATTTATATGAGAATTTTTTTTTTTTTAATTTTGTATTTGCCATATGATTATAACAATGTACTGGACTAGTAAAAATTGCATAGTTTTTGTGACGAGGCAAAATAATAATTCACAAATTTTTTAACAAGACCAAAATAAATTGAATTTTTAAATAGTGTGTCCAGTTACAAGCTAATAAATATTTTCGTCAATAAAATATAAATGTTGTTGAATGAATGTACTTAATTCTATATAAATCATCATAAAATCTGGCGGCGTTTATTCTCCAGAGAATTAGAAGTTAGAATAGATGATTGTAATCTTATAAAATTATTATAAACATCATCAATATAACACCAGTACTTCTGGCTTTTTACTTTATATTTTCAATGTTTGTAGTCTTCGGGATATTTGACATTTACACAATTAGATCTTAATATAAACAACACCATATGTACTAAACATAGAACTTGTTTACACACTTAATATAAAATTAATAGAGTATTTTATAAATAAAATCAATAGTCAAAATATAAACAAAATATTGGTGAAAAGATTTATGCGATTTTTGTTAATTTAAATATTTATCAAATTTTGTTTTGTTTTGTTTCTTTTTGTTTTTATTCAATTATTTACTAGAAATGAAATCATGTTGAATCATCATCTTGAAATTTATTCGTAATATGCATGGCAGTATAGGATGATGTCAGTCATCGGACAATATAGTCAATACGCGTTTTATTCCAATTATTTGTTAGCAATAGTGGACACAAAATTCAAAACATAATATTGATCTTTATTTTTGCATATAGTAGGTCAACGTCATTGCATATGATATATTAGTGCGATCACATTACCAGCATATTATACCACTAATTCTATTGATATGTGTCAGGGAGATGATATTTGTGGACATCAAAATATTCGATATTTAACAATGCACGTATATACCGGCCCCGCGTATATACAATGTTATTATTTTTCGTCAGCCAATATTCAATCATTTATCATAAAATCGTTTCATAAAAGTTTTGGGTCATAGATCGAATGGCATCATTACTTTCTTGTTTAAATCAATATTTATTATAAATAATTTGTGTTCTTCAGTACCATATTTCTACATATAGTTAATGATTATCATAATACAGTTTTGAACAATGTGAAGTATTATTTAAATTTCATATTTATTTTATATAAGTTCATGCTTTAAGTTCAAATTTCAAACGTACTGATCGTACTGAAAAAGCCAATATTACTATCATCTGAATTTAAATCACCTAACTAATCAAGTGTCAAATAAAAAAACTAGTTTCTAATATACAGTGAAACATGTAGATGATTAGTTAAACATTTGAATAAATCGGTAGAGTGGTGTGTTAACATATACACTATACTATATAGTTTGTCACTCGTTCAGCAAGTCAATACAAGCAAGGCACTAGCACATATACTTTTTGCCACGATCACACGCCATAAAATTATCATACACTGGGATTGTGTTGCTGGTGGCACTACACGGAATTAAATATTGATTGAGCAACCGCGAGATTTTAGTTGGAGCTTCACCATTCACCACCAATATCTCCATATTTGTTCTTTTTTATACATCTTGCAACGATTTGTCTATCCTGGCAGGTTAACATCGCACAAGTGGATTGAATACTATTTTATTATTTTCATAGTTCTGTTTATACACTATTTTCATCCATTTCAAATATGCATTCAATTCGACAATTCAGACTTCCTTACCGGTAACACAGGTTCAGGTTCACATACACACAATTATATAAGTAGTGATTTGAATAACAATTACTCTTTATCATCTACAAATTTCCGTCAATTTAGTCATTACAAATCTGCAACAAAATTGTATAATTGATTGGATACATGATTAATCTAAGACAATGTTCTAGAAACATAGTGCTCTAGAATCTCTATATTGTTTTAAACATTAAATTTGACAGTAAATACCATTGAATAAAGTAATTATTACTGTATACTATCGAAACACCAATTACAATTACTAATTACCAATCACTTGTGTGGTATAATATTTATAAATATTCGCTATTATATTTTCATATAAATTTGATTATAATAATTTTCAGGTTTTTTCCAATATTTTTACTTAAACGATGCAATGTTGCAAAAAATATAAACAAATATATTTTTAATTTGACATTTCGCACATTTAATCCACAATTGACATATTGTAATTCTTAGTTTTAAAATAGAAGGCGTTCGTGCGACGTTACGGGATTTTTATTTTGACAATAGAATTGTGAGTGAAAAGTTGTTTTTGTATAAATCGTAAACATTAATTGAATTATTATTAATATTAATGTATAAATCTCGATGTAAATAATGTTATTAATATCTAAAACGTTTGTAGATTCAGCATTATTAGTGGTAAACAAAAATTATGGATTGATCGCTATGCATACCTTCGTCTATTTTTTGCATCACACATAAATTTATTTACATGTCAGCCAAACTGCAAACACAACCATTTTTTTAAACAATTTTTGAAGTTTTCCTAAGTTTTGTATAATTAATCTCTTTTAGAACAATGCAAGTATCAAACCTCAATGTAATAAATAAAACCTCAATTAGAATTACTCCGGGGATTGTTCAACACGTTCTTGTATTATTAAACACCTCCACCCACCTATCTCTGAAATTGATCTACCGCATTCGCCAATATTATAATTAAGCGATCAAATACACAGAAAATATTGGTATCAGAAGAAAATATTAACATTAATTGTATAGTGCAGAATATTTGTGAGCATAGATCTCACACTTTTACAACAAAAACCATATATACCAATAAAATAAAGAGTACACAAAATCACCATTTTTATATGAAGAAATATACATTTTTATTTTTTATAAAACTAAATAAATACAATTAAATTATAAAAATTATGAAAAAAAGTCCACACAATTGTTTTGGCCGATTGTAAATTGAAGTTACATAATTTAGCTGACACCTTAAATATATCAGAAGGCAGTATATTCACATTTGATCATGAGAAAGCTCTGTTCGAAATGGGTACACTGCGTATGCTCACATTCGACGATTCAGAGATGAATGGATAAATTGACTATAATGGAGGTTATACTTAAACTAACTTTAATTTCCACACGGGATGATCACTATGTTAACTTGATCACCCACAATATATGTTAGTAATGACGAGTGATTGAGGCTAAAAAAAAATGGTGTTAATGTCGTGTTTGTCAATTGATTGAAAAACATATCTCAACACAAAATTAGGTTAGCTACAGATTTATGCACTATATCGATTCTAATGTATAACGAAGAGTTCACATTATTGATGTTACAACATGCATATTAGAAAGAGTAAAGTGACAAAGTAGTGTCACACAATGCGCCCTTGGAACGTAAAGTTGATAGTTGATGTTTAGTGAATTTTATTTTTTTTTTAACTTCTATTGTCATTCTCTGGCGGTTACTTGTATTATGTACAAATATGAGATGTACATTTAAATGTGCGTAAATTCATTTCATTTATGTATTTTACATAATATTTATTTATAACAAAAAAAAAAAAAAAAAAAAAAAAACATTACCATTGACACAATCATTTAATAATAAAAACAGAATTGAACATGACAATTATGTATAAAAATAAAAACAACAGTGCAAGAAAAAAAAAATGTTCAACCAGCTGTGATAAAATAGCTCTATCAAAACATTTCTATATTTTGTATTATTATATAATGTACTGTAAAGCAATTGCTAGTACATAAATACTAGTCGTATATATACATATGATGATCATCCAAACATATAAAAACATGAAAAATAAAATGTAATACTATTCAATTATACTACACAAGAGACTCATAATATATTTATTACATGTTCTTTCTTTTTTTTTTCCTCTATTTATTATTGATTTTATATTGACTAATAAATTGAAATTAACTATGATTTTAAATTAGAACAGACAAGTATTAGCAATTAATTGAATTGAATGAACAAACGCAGAAATAGAATCTTACTATGCTATCTGATATTATGTTGCCCGGAATCTTTTTTATGTACATTATTTAAGTACCAGTACAGATAAAATATTACAAATATGAGTATGCATGCTGATTATTGGATAATAGTTCTAGAATCAAAAATTTGATCCTGTATAATTATAAGAACCGATATTGTACGTCACAAACAACTATGCAGTCTTGTATAATATAAAAATACATTGTAATTATGAATTCATGAATGAAAAACGAAATTATCGTCAAAAAAAAAAATTTATTATATCGACTTTGAAAGTTTCAATGTTTTGTCATTTAATGCTGCCTTTTTCCTCTTTGTTTTTTTTTTTTTTTTTTGTATGATCTATAAATGTTATATTTTCAGATCTGAATCAAATATTCAATGTTTAGACAAGGTTTATTGTGGTGTGTCTGTTATGAGCGTATACAAGTTACCCATATCATACTAGAAAAAGTTGACACTTTAAATAACTGATCTAGTTATTTTTGGCTGTTGAAAATATATGATACATTACTTCATAACGAATGCGATCGTAAAATAATTGTTCGTATTCCTTTATTTTGCAAATAGAACAATAACCATGTGAACGAGAAAAACCGATATGTTTCCTTTTGTAACAACCCAATAAGGTTCAATCAAGATGAGGTGTAACAATTTATTCTGAATGTATTCTGAAACTATCCACGAATCAATCGGAAGTCATTAGCAGAAGCAATGTTTATATGGTGAATACGACGGGTGAGGTAGTCAGATCCGAATGTTTCACGGATCAAGTGG
>JANSTX010024460.1:0-15375 GCA_027564355.1 Penthetria funebris | reverse complement strand
CAGAAACTTGTGGAGAAATAGATTGAGAAGTAGGAGGGCCGACCCTGAATAAGGAAAAAAGCAAGGAAGAAGAAGAAGAAGTAAATAAAGTGTTTAAATAAAAAAAAAAAACATTTTATAACTACGACGCAGTGATAAAAATAATTTTACGTAATTCATAATATCAGGCGAAATTTGGTTTCATTGTATAGCATTTCTATGGTTTCACTCACCTTAGTTCACCTAAAGTACCTATAGTCACAAGCTTTTTGCAGTTAATCACGTTCAACACCAATTAAAAATGCAATCATTTTATCAATGTTGAAAATAGATTAAATTTCATGAAAAATATTTTACTGTTCAAGATCGCCACATTTGGCGTTGTTGAAGGAATCAAATCTGTCAATGAATGTATCGCGCCGCTTCACATAGTAGAAACTTCAATGTGTTCACATGCTTTTTATTTGGTAACACCTTCCAAAATAGGTCACAAGGAGCAGTACAGTGGATTAAGGTTTAGTGAGCGTAGTAGTTTTTGTTACGAATAAATGAACTGTGGAATGTTGTAAAAACTGTTGTGTAAAATAAGATTTATAGGATGGTGTGAGTACTGTTGAAATATTCAATAGTTGTGGCTAAGGGATCAATGCATCATGTTGCACCAATTTTTCGAATATTTGCTAATTAATCTTAACTACCTGATCGACAATATTTAGTAACTGAATCCCAACATCCCAGACAATGTACATATTTTATTAACAGCTATAGCTCAGGTACAGCTTGCAGATACAAAACAATCACAATCACGCTTTTATGTTTTTAATTACAAATGCTTTCGTATAAACTAAGTAACGCGTTTACACGATCCAACTTTTATCGAAATCAAATCGAATTGGATGAAATGCCCCGTTTACACAACCCAATTTCATCTGATTTTCTTTACAATTTGATTCATTTCGAAAAAAGTTGGATTATGTAGACGGGGAGAGACTATATAGTCTGATCAAACTACAGTATTTTTAGAGTACTGTGACCAGTTACAGTTAAGTGAAAGTTTGTAACATTTGAGTGACATCCTCGTATATGTTTAACAGGTATAATGATTTTGTGTTCTACATCCAATATGCATGGATTATATGGAACCAAAATTTTATAACTTAAGAGTTACGACATAAACTATAATATATCATATATTAATAATATATAATAATATTAACATCAAGAAAAAATCAAAGTATGCTAATTGGATGAAAACCGGATGAAATTCTCCATTCACATGATCCAATTTCATCCGATTTTAATCCAATTCGATTTCATATCAACAAAAGTTGGATCGTATAAACTGGCATGAATTAATTTTCGGATAAATTTATTATAAAATCACTTTCGATTGGAATTATGCTACAAAATGTAATACTCTGACTTGTAACAAATTGATGAAATCTTCATGTAGCCAGATATTTTATCAACAGAACTATCAACGAAATTAATCGTCAGCTAATTCAATGTCGTATGCAGTCTCATTTTTCATTTATTAATTTGCAATTAAAATTTGGAAGTCATCCTTAAATTGAATCGAATTCTTAAGAATTATTCGTTCACAGAACCGAATTGTGTAGGAATGCAGAAAATTCAATCAACTATACTCCTATTATTGACTAAAATTTTATTGCAGTTGTACGAGTATAGTTCGTAATTATTGGCAGCAGTACACGTATGCAAATTATAACATAAGCAGGATAAAAAATTAGATAAAAATGCTTATTTGGGGGCGAGGGGGGCAACTACGAGTAAATACCATCTAAAATAATATAGTATTTACCAACAACCGTACTTTACAAAGATCAAATTCATACAGAGAATACTTTGTCGTTAATTTATTATTTGGCATATTTTCGAATTTAATTTTTAATTTGGGAACATGAAATCCAAATGGCATAATATTAAAAATAACTGAACAAAGTTTATTTTTTCTGAATGATTTGAGTGCCATCATAATATTGTGACGAATGAATTGATCGATCAATTTTTACCTCCACACGTTATCAGTAATGACGTGTGATTGAAGCTAAAAAAATAGTGTTCATGTCATGATTGTCAACTAGTTGAAAATGCTTCTCGTCAACAAACTATGAAGAACTAGGGATTTATGCACTACTCTACTGAAGTATTCAAAAATACAACCAGATAATTATAATTATTCCTATATATTTTCCAGTTAATAAATTTTAATTGACGTTACAAATGCTTATTAGAAATGACGAAGAAACATCGTCCTTATGAGCCCATGTATTGTACAGATAGATGATGATGAATATGAATAAGAGTTTTATTGGTGCTCTATATTTTTTGGTGAAATAAAGTTAAAAGTATCTCGAATCACTAGCATATAACCAGTTTAAGTTCAGAAACAAATTTCAAGAATGTTTACCCATGTCATATACAAATCAAATATATTTGACTTAAATTGATGCGATTATATTTTTTTATCCTCCTTTCAGATATTTTCGTTAAGCAGTAATTTAGCACCTTTAGTTAAAAAAAATAATCAAAAATGTAAGTAATTAAAAAAAAAAAATTCATGGACTTATTATGGGTCTTACCAGCTTTCAGCTAAAATAAGTCAATATTAAAAATTTTATTCTCTAGAGAAGGAAATTTTAAATAAAATATCATTTAATTATTAAGAGTTATAATTGAATTGATAATTGTCTGTATCATAATTTGTATGCAATAGAATGGCATTGCAATGTTAATTAGTCGGTTCCAATCCATATGAAACATTAATAATGTCCTTCGAAATGTAAATTAGTGCAAAATATAGTGAGAACCATAATTGGTATCATCAAAAACTTGAGTAAGTTTAAAGTCACCGAATTTGTATAGTTGCGATGATACGTACTTAAATTTGAAAAACAACAGTTAAAAGAAACAAAACATTTAATTAAAATCACCAAATTAATTGCAATTGGGTTCGTGAGATTCAGTGAAAGGAAAGCGAAGAAACGTCTTGATTTATAGGTGAAATTCTTTTAATGGCTATTGTTCGTTGATGTTCTAAAATGCTTGCGACAGGAGTGAATGTACAGATGCTAATAATGATTACCCCTTGTGACAACAAAAAATGTACAAATTCAAATATTTCGTATGATTAGATCATCTTTACGTTTAAAGAAAAGCATAAGTTTAAGTTAACAAATAAGAAAGTAATTTAATTATTACATGAATAAGTAATCTTATCATTTAAAAATAATCAATAATAATTAATAATTTTAGGAACAGGAGAATGTTTATATTAATATATTAATAATAAATATTAAATAATTTAAAATCAAAATATCGTTAAATTTGAAAGTTTAAAAAAAAAAAAAAAAAATCATTATGTAATAATAATTGATTGAACAAAATATTACTATGCTTAAATTATT
This sequence comes from Penthetria funebris, assembly GCA_027564355.1. Taxonomy (NCBI): domain Eukaryota; kingdom Metazoa; phylum Arthropoda; class Insecta; order Diptera; family Pleciidae; genus Penthetria; species Penthetria funebris. The sequence goes on along the minus strand of JANSTX010024460.1, from coordinate 11,968 downwards.
CTCTAAATTAAAAGGTAAAAAAAGCCTAACAAAAACCTTTCGGATTTGTTTCTTTTTTTTTTTTCAAAAAAAAAAAATTGTTATTTTTTTGTACTTTTTTCTCAAATTGCCTTAGGCCACTCTGAAGCAGTAATACAAACAATTTAAAAATAATCAAAAAATCAATAATAAAAAAAAATTATTTAAAATAAATAATGAGATAGGCAATCCATAAAACAAGTACATGTTGAAGAGGAAAAAAATATACTCGTATCTTTAAATGATCATGATCATGCTGATGGTTAACATATTTAATGAAGAAATATTACATTAAAATTAATTATATTGAAATGATGATCATTCAAACCGTTAATTCAACAGAATGCTAAATGATGAATAACAGCAACTGTTACCCTAAGCGGAGCTATTGTAAGAAGTTCTAGAAATATTGCGACAAAGTAAACCTAAACACAAATATCATTAAATGTCTGATGAAATTATTCAAATAAGGAGCAAATTAGATAAAATAGAATTCTGATGAAAAATAATAAATAAATTATATCAATTCCAATATAAAGATCATCATATCAGTCATTTGATGTCCAGTACCGGACGTACTACTACATAATACTTCCAATCATGTTTCAATCACCTAATATCTTCAGTACATCTAGCAGGAGGTCTTCGCAATGTGACCAGCACAACTCTATTTCAATTCGCACATTCGCTGTATTATGTCAAATACCTTAATTTGTTGACATATTTTCACATTGATCCTTCTTCGTCTTAAATTAATACTCAACATATAGCAATTTGATTCGTTTTTAATCCTTCAGCGGCATGAGCGGTTAGAGTTAAGATTTCCAACTTCATATGTTAAAATGGGCATAACATATTGATTGAAAATCTTTCGTTTGAGACCATAAAGTGAAATGTCTTCTTTCAAAACGTGTGAAAATTTACCGAATGCCGCCCAACTTACACTAATTCGGTTTCGAATCTCATGCCATTGGATATTCCCATCCTATCCCAATGAATGGCCTTACCATCAAAATAAATACTGTTTAGAATAACAATATCATCAGCAAAACTTAGGTGGTTTAGATTTTCAGCTTTGATGTTTAATCTTTTGTCAGACTAATTGATGTTTTTTAACATATTTTGTTCCAAAGAGAAAGTTTTGGTGATATTGTAACACCCTACCTCACTCTCATTTTCAGTTTAAACTTTGTGTCGTAGCGTTACAATATACATAATCAATCAGATATATCTAAAATCTATGCGAGTCTCGTATCATTTTAGACGATATTGTATAGTTTTCAAGAATTGTTCATACCAACACATTCAAAATTATAGAACATTTTATTAAAAATCGACTAACAGCATAATATAATATGGTATTTACAATTTTACTGACAATTCAACTAAAATTCCTAACATGTTTATATGATCCGTGTACGATCTGTAAGTTCTGAAATCAACCTGTTCGTCACAACACTGAAGTCAAACTATATCGTGTATAGTTATTTCAATAACGATGTTTATATTGGTTTCAGATATATACCTTTCTCCGTTTGCGATCCACCGGATCTCGCTTAACCTTCCAGGTTAACAAAAATCGTGTTCGTTTCTTGGTCCGTTTACATAAGCCAAAGATCGTCATTACATGCATGAAATTCAAAAGTTTCTGACTATTATTATCGTCATAGACAACAAAGTAAATCATAATGATTGGAACTTACGATAAGCTAGTACAGTAGATAATTGAGAAATGCTAGGTAAAATACATTCTAATGTATATATGTTGCCTCAAAAATTCTCAACTTGCACTTTAAAATTATAAACGATTGGATGCAGTTGTGGAAACTAAAAATTAATTATTAAAAATGTAAGGTATAATAGCATTTAGAGGTACTGGAAGCTTGACGCGAACACTCGTTCCAACTAGAGCCAGGAATATCAATAGTATAACTTAAATGGCAATAGACTTAATAACATTAATATCATCAAATATCTCGGTGTAATATTCACGCACACCTCAAATCGAAGTCACACCTGGACGACATCTCAAAAAGGATTGTCGAAACCATGCATGTCATGGCTCGAATGTTAAGGAAAACTAGCAGACCTAACAAAAAGATCAAAATTCTATGTTATAAACAACTGATTTGTCTAATTATAACTTACGCGTTTGCTACTTGGTCAACGTTATTCTCGCACCAAATGGAACGAATATGAATACCAGAACACAAGGTACTACGCCTATTAACCGTTGCTAGAAGGCCAAGGTGTAGATAGAATAGATAGAATCCTGGTTATACAGGCGCTAAAATTCCTATAATCAATCAGACTCTCCGATAACCCCATCATCAGGCGTTGTGGCAGAAGATCACTAAGATTTAGTGAATCCGTAAATCACAGAATCAAGCATCTACTATATGTCTATTATTTAGAATGCAATGGAAAATTATATGATAACAACGGCAATCTAATCCACTACCACCAATGTTCCACTACTGGATCTGACTTGGTATATAACATTGAACAAAACCAACAGTGCACATACGAAGCCCTATAAATTTTACGTTTCCACGGAATCGCCACATTCATGCTTCATGACTTGTGTCCTACACCTACGTAATTATAATATGCTTATGTGAGCTAAAATCACCACTAAATGGGTAGGTCTTGCATAAACCTAAAACCTACTCATAACGAGAGCCTTAATCATCACGTCAATTTAATCTACATTAAAAGCATATCTCACTCTATTCCCCGATAACCCTTCACCCTAGACTGCACTTGCAGTCGCATGCATTTAATTTTACAGCCGCGTAGAGACAAACATCACTATCGATGATCTAAACACATCAATTTAATGAAATTTGTTTTACCATTGTAGCATCACAAGTGTTATCAATTATTATGGATCGGTAACGAATCGACGTTTTTCTCCGATGATCCGCTCTATTGGTGACATCATAACTGATCGAATAAATCTAATAAAATTTATAGATCAACTAAATCTAATTTATCTTTTCTGTCCAAAGTTCCATTGAGTACTTAATTTTCAGAGTTTTATATTCACCTATAAGTTTTCAATCTCCAGTAACAATGCGATAATTGTATGTTTAATGTTTCATCCTTTCAGATCTTCATTTGATGAGATAGTATTGTGGACGATACTGAATGCATAGATTATCAATGGTTCAAGCAATTGCTTTTAATAAACAGTATTTTTTTTATATCGGGTTCAATAGAGATCAATCTAGTTGCGAAGCAGTGAATAGACCAATTCCTCAAAATAGTTTTACATTTTCAGTTGATAATTTTAAGGTTGTAAAAATTATGATTTATTATTTATTATTTCAAATTTATGTCCACAATTTTAAAGTTACAGTACAGATATCTCAGATTGTGGCAAAAACCATAAGTATCAGAATTTTGACGGCGTATAATAAGGTAATTGTTTTGAATTTTCAATACGGATTTCCATCTTAAAACTCTCACAATATTATACTGTCCGTTGGTGAGATTCTTTTTTGATGCTACGATTTCTACATGAAACAACCACATTTTGTTCAACGTTGAATATTGAGTGGTCCAAAATAATTACATGACTTAAAAAGTAATGATAATAAATTGAAAAATATATTGAAAAACAGTGATAAAATTAAATGAATACAGAACTAGAGTTAATAGATGATATACCACAAGTATTTTTTATTTCAACTATTATCTACGTCGTTTAAAGCGTAACTTGTCCACCTATTCGTGACGAATTCGAATTGATTTTCTGAAATGTTAATTAGATTTCAACGTAAAATATTATTTTCCATACTTTTATGGTTTGTGAAACAAATTTGTTTCATTTATAGTGGAGTAAAGGTCGAGATGATAATATTATAGTATAGAAACTATATAGTAAATAATATTCCTTATATATCATTAATTTTACTAATAAGTTATTAAAATTATCAACCAATATCAATCGTATACATTAAAAAATGTCTAATTTAAAAAGTTTCAATCTTTAATTTCATTCACAATTTCAATGTTCTGTGAATTGACTGTATGATATAAACAACATTCAACAGATCATTAGAATAGAAAACCACCAAAGTCACAAATATTTACAATATTCTTCATGGTTTCATTCAGATCAACACAAAAATAATCACAAATTTTGGAACATCGATTAATTTACGAATTTTAAATGATTTTTGTCACTGTCGAGATCATTTAAAATTTTATTAATTTAAATAAATAATTCATAAATATTAATAGTAATAAAAATTAATATTAATTAATATTAATATTAATTAATATTAAAAGTAATAAAAAAAAAAAAGATTTTCAATTTAAAACTCTAACTGTCTTCTCTTAAGATCAAGATTTAAAAATTCAGAAATTTACACAAAATTCTACCTAGTGATGCGGAAATTAATTATTAACACAAATACACATAACAAAACTATGAAATGCAAGAAAGAATTCAACAGTTGTGCAATAATGCAATTTAATCAATGAGTCACGTGTGTTAAAAACGTACCTCAAGAGGAGACATTTTCAATTTATAAAAGTGTTAATTGTTTATACAAGAATTATCAGTTATTAATTTATTTCTTTTTTTTTTTTTTTGTACTAACTAACCTCTTATTGTGCTTGGCATTTTAAGAATTATCCAATTTTAGTGATGTCTTCAGCAGCAGATGATGATTATTACAATTTGGTATAATCCAATTGGAATTTCACAATATTAAAGAGTTTTTTGTCTTACGTTTATTTATACAATGATCAGTGCTGATCATGTCTTAAACAAATTTATTTTTATTTTTCAATTTTATTGTAATCACTCTTTTTCACTTAAATTTTCTTTTTTATGTTTTCCACTGTAAAGGATTTTTTTTTTTTTTCTTGATTTATTTCCAAAAATCTTTATCCACTTTCATTTCCATTTTTTTTTTTTTTTTTCAAAAAAAGCAATTAAAAAAGGTCACGAACACGGCCTGTAAATGAATACTCAGCAATTGTAGAAAAGTAAAAAAAAAAAAAAAATGTTAAAAGAAAATTTTCTTGCGTCACAATAATTTTTCTATTCGGAAGAAAACACAATTTTCATATTAGAAAATGACCAAAAAAAAAGAACAATTATAAATTTTTTGTTTTTATTATTTTTATTATCAAACAAAAAAATTTGAGAAAAACAAGAAATGTAACCGTACAACAGCAGAGAGAGCACAGAGGTCTTAGCGGGGTGTGTGACCTCGACAATGGGCAATCAGATGCTTACTAAGGTACTTTAAAGAACCTCGTACTTGAAATTGAACAACGGTTTTTTGATCCACAACATATTATGTATATATATATTTATATATATATATATATATATATATATATGTAAATATACTACATACATATATTATGAATATAACTTCTATACCTCTATCTATAGGTAATAATATGTATACATATATATATATATATATATATAGGTGATTACTCAGCAGCAGCAAAACCAAAACCAACACCACATAGCACCCATACTCGTTTACATGGACGACGAAGAATTACAATTATACAGGTATACAACACGCTAAAGACAATATGAACCGCGCAATCAACCGATAATGTTACATGGTGACTTTGGCTGGCTTGTTGTTAAAAATGTTAGAAGACTTTATAGTAACGATGAAGCAATGTTGGACAAAACATCGATGGGTGTAATAATAACGTAGTTTTTCTTTCTTGGTGTACCATCATTAAATTTACCATGTTATTCTTATTGTTGATGTTAAATGATGAGGTGGTAAGTTTCATGAACAAATCGAATTACATCGAAACCAATTTCTTTAAGATTTTAATATAAATTTTCTCATTTCCATTATTTACTAACCGGAATGTAAGTATAAAACTCAAACCATAGTCCAAACTTCCTGAAAGACTTTTAATTATTAGGACATCGATTTAAAGTATTATATCCTGTTGACAATATATCTATATATATATATAGATATATATATATATATTTACAATTTTTAATCTTATAGGACATACTAAAGAGTGTATAATAATATAATTAGGAGGGACAAATATAATGTAAAACTAATTGCTTTTTGACATAATTGAAAAAGTTACGAGTAGAATTCACTCAAGACAGTTAATAAATACTATCGCAAATGTAGTAAAGATGATTAGAATAATTATTTTCCTTAATTTTTGTATTAGTCCTTAACATACACCAACTACACCTTACACAACATATTGTCACTAGCATCACTCTTATTAGCAACAGTTCTCAACTCATTTTCACAGCTAACTCAATCCATTTTAACCTTCACTCGATATCACCGACAAATGTATTACAATTTATGTCTATAAGGGCGTCAGATCAAGACAAAAGTGATGATAATGTCCTGAAAAATGTTGCTGATGAAAAAAAAAAAACAAAAAATTAGAAAAATTGACTGATGTAGTCTCTCTGTTTTCTACAAAAGTATTACTGTATTATAGTATTGCAATGGGGTACAAATATTCAAAAAATGTTGTCATTCGAATACATATAAATAACAAGTTAAAGAAGTAATTTCTCACACTAGAATATAACTGTAAAATATTTAACTATAGTAGTCGAATGCATTTAAAAATAACACGAAAATTTAAATTCCGCCAAAAACATTCACGAATTAAAAGGATATTTTCGTTTGAAACCAAAATATAAATGGCAACTTCAATCATGTTTATCTTGTTTATTTATAGTAAATTTAAGTTTTCTAGATTATTTTGTTTTTGTTTTTGTTTTTTTTTTTTTTTGTTTTGATTGACATAATAATAATTTGAAAAATGGGACATTTTCGATGCAACGTGGTCAAAATCCAATACGTGAGATTTTCGCATTCATGGGATCAATTTCACACCGCAACAATCAATTAAATTAAATTAAAATACGGAATTCAGTTCGGAATATTTTTTAATTTTTAAAAAGATCTCCTTTCCTCCTCACAAATGGGCTTCAGAAGGAGTTATTTTACTTCTCACGCTTTTATTGACATACTAGGCATGGTCATAGCGCCAATTTATGATCGTGAATTGACCATTGCTGCAAGTCTCGACTGCGAAAAGGCATTTGACACCGTATGGACAAACGGTTTAATCTATAAACTGAAATATATACACCGATTTGGCGGTATTATATATAGGCGGTATTTTAAAATTATTTAGTATTAAGGCATTTAGAGTTCGTATTGGTTAATATATTTCCGATCCGCAAACAATATCGACATGCGTTATATAGAGTTCTCAGATTCGACTGCTATCATGTACACACTATACATTGCTGGTCTGCTTTTGGCCTCGTCCATTTGCGGTAATAATTCGGGTACCGTACTTCCCATAACCAAGATTGAATATGCTGATGATATTTTAATACTTGTTACACATTCAAACACATGGACACTATAAATAGATATGGATGCAATGATGGAAGTTAAAAATAAATTATTCTAGCGTTATAGTATTTCGTGACACTAACCGCTTAACACGGTCACTCGTACCTTCTAGGGCAAGAAATGTCAACATCTCTATTAATAATCATAGGCTCAAATATTTAGTGAAGCTTCCATAAAGAATCTACACTACGAGAAAATAAGATACAATATTTGTGATAATTGTTACGTTAAATAAATTAAGTTTGTATTATATTGCAAGTGATATTTTTATTATAGTAAGTGATAAAACATAGTCTTTTCGTTAACAGCTCAGTCAAGGCTATTTAGTCACTAGAAATAAGTTTTAAATAAATTTAAATATAACCACATATGAAAATGTTGTAGTATAGACAGTTCACATACATGCCAAACACACTAAGAAACTAAGGTTTACTAAAAGAAATAATTGTCACAATGACTGAAAAATGACAGCTGTATGTGAAATACAGAAGCCTAAATAAAATTGTAGAATAGTACCAGAAACTATGGTTTATTAAAAGAAATACAGAGTGAATAGTAAATTCATCAAATTACAACTGATTTCTGGAACAAATTCAGTACGGATATGAAACGTGGTTTGTACAGTGGATTTACAATTCAACAATTACTACTAAAGAATGAATTACTCACTTTTAAAATTTATACAAACAAAGCAGATCAAACTCAGGCAATTATTTTAATTCGAATGAATGTCTGTGTAAAATGAGAATGAACAAAGTGAATTAAAGAAAAACGATCAACGACAACCGGCAAGAAATAATCAAATGTTCATGTGTTTTGTACATCTTACACAAGCTTTGATCATACCGATAGCAAGAAGGCAGGTTAAGAAAGAGAAGAACAAGAAGATATTACATAGATTTAAATTAAGTTTTAACGATATTGCAGATCTCGAAGTTATTCAGGTATATTATCTACAATATTCGCAGAAGTGTATTTATTATTTACAATTACTATTTAAGTGAAAATTTAAATATCTAGCAATCGAAGCAGCTGTCATTTAATAGCCTTTTTATACAGAGCGATAAAAAATTTACTCCAAGCGATCATAATTATCATCAACATAGAACGATACTAATTTGACCGTTTCCAATACAAGTATGTATATTAAACGTCAAAAACTTTACTAGTGTCAAGTTTGTTCGTGAGATGTTAATAAATATGTATATATATATATACATATATTGTCCACGATCACTTTCCATAAAATTGTATGCTATTACGATGAACTCAGGTCCATCGGCATGCTAGTCTAGCGGTTTTACCATTATGCTACCATGATCGTAGTGAGGTGAATATACGTTAAGCAATCTCAAGCTGTTATTTGAGTATAGTACATTCACCATCATGCAATAGTGCTAATAATTCACTGATTCTGATTCATCTAGACTGTATTTTAGAATTTAGTAAAATTACCTTGTTTGTGAGACATTTACACAACGATCGCAAAGATTTAAAAAATGATGGAAAAACAATGAATTTAACTTTTCATTATTCATCAATTACTGTGAATCTTAGACATCATTAAAAATGAATACATATCACATGGGCTGAAAAGTCTCGGGCCTCACACATACAAGGCGCTGGTTGTCTTGCATTCACCTCATTTTTAGTTAGTACTAACCTTCAAAAGATAGCCGTAAAACTTTCATGACATTCTATTCATTAGTTTGTGAGTTATTGTGCTAAGAGTGACGCTACTTTTGTTATTTGCAAATGCAATGGATCAACAACAATTTCGTGTTTTAATTTTACACTGCTTTTTGATGGGAAAGAATACGGTTCAAGCGAATCAATGCCTGGAAAAGTGTTATGGGTACGCCGTTCCATCAGAAACAACAATAAAACTTTGGTTTTCTGACTTCAAACGTAGAGACACCGATGAAGCAGAATGCAGTGGACGCCCAAATAAGGCCAACAAAACACTAGAAAACATAAAAAAAATCCACAAAATCGTTTTGAATGATCGGAAAGTGAAGTAGCGTGAGTTAGCTGACATCGTAAAGACATCAAAAGAACGTGTTGGCTTTATATTGCACGAGCATTTGTCCATGAGAAGAGAAGGCTCTGTTAAAAGTGGGTGCCGCGTTTGCTGACGGTTGACTCTAAAAACAACAACGTGTTGATGATTCTGAGCAATGTTTGGTCATGTTTAAACGTAGCAAACCGGAATTTTTGCGCGTCGATATGTGACAATGGATGAAAAATGGATACATTACTTCACTCCGGAATCAAAACGATCGTCATCTGAGTTGACAGTAACTGATGAACGTCGTCCAAAACGCTCGAAAGCACAACAATCATATGGTTTATGGCCTCGATATTTTGGGATGCGCATGGTATAATATTCATTGACTACCTGGAGAATGCAATCAACAGTGAATATTAAATAGCGTTATTGGAGCGTTTAAAGGCCGAAATTGTAAAAAAACGCCAGCAAATGCCAATTTTTTTGTTTCATCAAGACAACGCACCGTGTCACAAGTCAATGAAAACAATGGTTGTTCCCGCATCCACCGTATTCAGCAGATTTGGCTCCCTGCGACTACTGGTTGTTCGCAGACCTCAATGTAAGAAATTTCGCTCAAATGAAGAGGTTATCGCTGAAACTGGAGCCTATTTTGAGGCAAAAGATATATCGTTCTACAAAAGTGGTATTGAAAGATTAGAGTGTCGCTGGGATGATTGAGTTAATCTTTTTTTTGTTTTCTTTGTATGGCCCGGAACTTTTCAGCCCATGTGTTATAATGTTTAAAATTTAGAGACCGCGACTTGTGGCTGAAACTGAAGTGATCTGGTGATTACTGACGATGGTTCATTATTAAGTCTATGCTACCGCAGCACTTATTGAAGGTTGCGGTTGATGATTTGAAATATGAACTATTTCATATGACATATTCCACTGTATGTTTATTCTTGAGAAGAAATATGTACACAAAGTTCAATAACCTGCGTGAAATAGTATAATCAACGTGAACGAAATTCACTATGGTGATAAAATTATCACTATGATGTTGATGTTGTTCGTAAAAGAGTTTTTTTTTTATTTCTATTCTTTTGTAAAAAATCTGATTAACATACCAATCACACATATACGCAGTGTGTACTTTCCCAACATCACTTGTTCATCAATACAATCAATCAATAATATGCTTACCGAAAACACTGTAGTTACCATTTCACGTATTATTCTTATAATAATAATTTTACCTATTGAGAGTATAAGGTGCGTGTTGTGCGTACATATCCAACAATACAGCAAGATATGTTTATGGTATGGTAATAGTTCGGTGGGCATAAAAGTGGTATGGTAAGGTTAATATAACATATCAAGCCCATCCATAACTTTAATTTTCGTGTTTTTTTTTTTTTTTTGTTGTATCGTCCATTCAAATAAATCAATACAAAATTATAAATATATATATATTTGGTTACATTGTATGCGAGAGCGCGGGCATATTATTAACCGAAGAGTTCATTACACTTACCCTGGCCTCACGCAATTAATTTTTGATATGAAAATAAAAATGTGAAAGAAAAAAATAAGTAAAATTTTAATAATAAATAAAACTAAAACCCAAAATAAAAACCATGATAATGGTGATGATGATATTGATGATGATGATGGTAACGACCGATCAAGAAGTAGCTAGCTATATTTGGTGTAAAATTAAAAAATAATTCTCCTGGTTCTCAAATCTTATAACATAGAGATGCACAACAACATCTTTAAAAACTGTTAAAATAACAAGTTTTTGATTGTTGTTTTTTTAATCTCGTCTTATTATAAACAATATTTTCCAAAACTTACTAAAAATAAATTAATAACAAAATTCTGTGATTGATTAATTAGAGATAAGAAAAAAAAAACACAAAAACCTTAAATACACTGATGGGTGATGCATTGAGGAAAAAATGCATTGGAAATGTATATGAACCTGTTCGTATATGTAAAAAAAAATTTAATATTATTAATTTCCACGATCTTCGATATGCAAAACTGTACAAATTGAGTGATCATGATGATTAATCTTTGGCTACTTTAGACATTTGGAATAAAGATTAAAAGCCGAATTTTAGCCATACCTAATTTTTTTTTTTGGATATTCAACAATTGGTACATAACCCCACATCTACATAGTCTTTGTTGGTGAGATCTTTTTATTCGTCAAGTCCACAAACAATACACTAATACCTAAATTTGTACCCACGATCACAGGCCATAAATACTGTGATCATGTTTCCAGAAGCACTAACAACTCAGCTTCACCAACATACGACAGTAGAAGATAAAATCAAAAACATCTTAAATGTTATGTGGTTCTATTATACAATTATATAAAAATCAATACAAAAATCTGGAGTGCTGCAAAATTATAAAATTTTGTTACGAAAATAATGCAACAACTCCAAAGTATGTGATTGTCATCTTCTTCTTCTTCTTCTTCTTTCGTTAGGTCATGGACCTGTGTTTTTCTAGGACATTTTATTTTCAGTTAATT
>JANSTX010024449.1:0-15378 GCA_027564355.1 Penthetria funebris | reverse complement strand
TTAATAAATACTTATATATTATGTTGTGATCCGTTAAACAATTTCCAGGGCCTCCAATAATTGGTAACCAATTATAAATTTCTCTTGTTTAATTTAAATTTGCCCTTAGATTCTTTGATTCCGATGATATAGTCGAATTTATTATCGTAATAATTACTTAAGTGCTATTTTAATGATTTCAGATAAAAAAGTATTTGGAGTTCCTTTATTTTTATTACTTCAAAGAACTGGTCAAACATTACCACATTCAATTCAGAGTGCATTAAAATGGTTACGATTGAATGCATTGGACCAGGTAAATATAATTTATTTAGTAAATTTTCATAAACATATTTTATCTCACAACTAACCTCCTAGATTGGTCTATTCCGAAAATCTGGTGTAAAATCAAGAATACAAAAGCTTAAAACAGTTGTTGAAGAGGCTCAAGCTGATGAAATACCAGTATACGATTTACAACAAGCATATGATGTTGCTGATATGATTAAACAATATTTTCGAGAATTACCTGATACATTGCTAACTGCAAAACTTTCAGAAACTTTTCTAGCAATTTTTCAGCGTAATTTATTTAAAATTTATTTTTGAAATAGTTTTAAATTTTTTTTTAAAATATCTCTTCTAAAAAATTTATATATTATAGATTTACCACCTGAAGTAAGGCATGATGCAATCCAATCAACTGTTTTATTACTTCCAGATGAACACAGAGAAGTCTTATATTTTTTATTAGAGTTTTTAAATACTGTAGCTGTTAATTCAATGTTAAATCAAATGACTGCTAATAATTTAGCTGTTTGTTTTGCGCCATCACTTTTCTATGGTGGCATTGCAACAATGAGGTTCGTTTTATTTTTATTTTTTTTTTTAAACTCTAATATATAATTTAATGACAATAATACGTTTTTCGTAGAACAAGTTCTGCATCACCACGAAGACGAAAACCAACTGGAATGCCAGATACAAGAGAATTATCCGAAACACTTGCATCACACGATTGCCTAACTTATTTAATACAAAATTATAAAAATATTTTTACAATAACACCGGATAAAATAGTAAGATGTAATTTTGGTTATATGGAAGAATCACGACCGGTACCATTGGAAGCATTAGGTGAGGGTTTACAAGTACATGATTGGCGTGGTTACCTCTATGAATGCACAAGTGCGACAATAAAAGAAGGACGTGAAAAATCAAGGGGTTGGATATCGTCTTCATCGTTTGATTCAAATGTTGATATTGCATATAAAAAAGTTGGTGACGGACATCCATTAAGATTATGGAGATGTATAACAGAAGTGGAGGCACCACCAATTGAAGTGCTGCAATATATATTCAAGGAACGTCATTTATGGGATGCAAATTTACTTAAATGGCGTATTGTTGAACAATTGGACGATCGTAGCGAAATATTTCAATATGCATCTGGTGGACAAAATATTACCGATTATTGTGTTCTAAGGTAATAATTTGGCAATTTTTTTTACAAATATTTCTGCAATCAGAGTGATAGCCATGAAGGCTTGTTTTATTGTATACATAATTAATTGAGCGCACATAATATTATTTAATTATTGATGTTTTTATTAATTCAGTAAATTGCCAATTTAGCGCATTTCATTTATATATAATTTTTTGTCTTCGAGTATGATACAATGATCGAATTATGGTACATTTTTTATGACCTATTTCTACTTGTGAACTGTAACTCAGAAGGTTTCATTTATAATTACCAAACAAGTACTTTATAAATTGTTTTGTCAAAGATCACTACACTTAGTTTTTGTATAACATCAGCTGTTAACCTGTCTTTATCGAAATCGCACTGTGAAATATTTAATTGATCACGGTCTAATACTCTGCCTGTATTTTAAGGATGTGTGGCCTTGATTTGACTATAAGAAACTTTATTTACTAAATAAGATCTTAAATGTTGTCTCTTACTTACGTTTAAGATTTTAGTAAATTCACCAATTATTAAAAATTGATATCATGCAAATATTTCTCTTGACCTGATAGGATATTATCTTGACCAATTACCTTATTTTGCTTTAACTTTTACTTAGCATGTTAAATATCCAGTGTAGTAAATATATTCACGGTTCCCATTATATGATTTGATTAAAAAATCTACCGTTAAGAATATTCAACTAAAACTGGATTGATCTTGCCCTAAATCTTACGCTTTTATTTTTAAATATGAACAGAATTTTTCTTTCCCGATTTCTTTTTGAAACTCTTAGTTATTTTGCATAATTTTCAGCTTTCAGCTCACTATGACTATTGTATGTATAAATTGTATTGTAATTATGAAATTACTTGCTTCTAATTGCTAAAGTCACTATGCTGTTTCTCATAGTTATTAATTTTTATATAGCTGTTTTTTATTGACCCTAAATAAAAACTTCTTCGGTTGCTTAAATTGATACAATTTTGCTGTGTGTTCAGTAGCTTGGTATTGGATGGTGTTATGTCCGACATTTACTAAAATTTAAAATAAAATTAAATGCAATACATTGAATTATTCTACCAATTCTCAAATTGATACGGATAAATAAAACTAATCTACAAAAATTGCAATTACAATATTTTATTTTTTTTTTATTTATCATCCTCATCTAGATCATGGCGTTCAGATTTACCAAGAGGTTCATGTGTCATTGTTGAAACATCTGTAGATCATACTGATGCTAATTTACTTATGGGTGGTGAACGTGGTGTTGTTTTGGCATCAAGATACTTAATTGAACCGTGTGGTAGTGGACGTTCAAGAGTAATGCATTTGGCAAGAGTTGATACAAAGTTAGTATTTAATAATTTACTATTATAAAATGCTAGAATTTATTTATCACAAAATTTATAGCTAATCAATTTTTATTAAATGTTACAGAGGGAGATCACCAGAATGGTATAATAAAAATTATGGTCATATTTGTTCACATTATTTATCTCGAATACGTAATGCATTTAAACATGTCACAGATGGTCCTGAAAGTAAAGTTTAGTGTTAACAAATTCTTAAGTCATATCTCATAAATATATTTCTATTATTAAAGAAAAAAAAAAACCAACCCACAAACTCATTTACATATAAGATTACTAATTTTAACTTACATATATTTTTTTATAAATATTTAAAGAAACAAAAATCAGAGAAAAGAAACAAAATTAAAAATAAAAAAAACTTTTAATAATTTATTTCTATTTAAATGGTAGAATGCATTTTTTTTTTGTCAATTAATGAAAGAAAACATCTTATTATTTGCTTGGTATTAAATCTTTAATTAAATAATAAGCTAAATATACGAGTTAATATTTTGTGGATTTAACATCAAATTTCCATTTATATATTTTATGAGGTAATTTTGTATATATTTTTAAAAATTTAGCATTTAACCTGAAAACAAGTCACTAAAAATAGCAACAATTATTTTTTTTTAAATGTTAAATACTCTACTAGAAAACAGAATTATTAAAAAATTTTTGCTGTTAATAACTATATCAGGAGGTTCATTTTATGCAAATAAGATTAATATCCTAACAAACATCTAAAGAGTGTTTTAAAGATGTTAATTTTCACGTATTTCTGTATTGTGAATATTTGTGTCGATCTTCGACAATAATTACATTACGATTGGTAATAAAAACACTTTTATTCAATGTTAAGAAAACGTACTGCGACGCATTGGTTTCGAAATACAATAAAAATACAATAATTTCATCAGTACAGTTACTATTATGTTGTTTTAGTTTTTTGAATCTGGTGGTTTTTATAGCGCCTTTTTGGGCGATTATATATTTTTGTATTTATTAAACAAATTTTATTTTCAATAGGGTTGCAAATAAGTTCTAGACAAATAAGTTGATTTTTCTCAGAAATTGCTAACTGTATTAGGAATCCATGATTCTTATAAATGATGAAAAACATTTTCAACACCTAACAAAATATCTTAAAAGCAACAAGTGCGTAACAAGCAAGCAGAAACATAAGAAATACATTTTTCAAAACGGTACAAATATTAATCAATCCATTAAAAGTATTTTAAAATCAGCACACATACTAAGCGAGCATAATTCAAACAGACAATAATTTTGAACGTACGAATAGATGTGTGTGAAAAAATATGTCACTTTTCATCAGAATTTGTCTCAGTGTTAGGAGTTCATACCTCTATTAGTAAAGACAAATTTTTATATAAAACAAAATATCTCTAAATCATCAAATGTGTAACAGTCGAGCAAGGAGATAGAAATTATTTTTCAGTTCAATATTTTACATAATTAAAAACTTTGATTAATAAACATGATTGTTTGTAATGCAATTATTGTTGTGAGGTCATCGAAATAAATTTACTAAAATTGAATTTCAGAACAGGGTTGTCAATAATGTTTCGTTAAATAGTACCATAGTATTTTACATTATTTCTAATTTATACATCAGAAATAGATTATTATTAGAACGGTATTTTGTTCATAAAAAAGTGAAATACTTGTTACGTCTTTTGGTATAATAAATTCCAAAGTACTTTGAAGGACAATAGCCTATTAATATGAAAGTATGTTAAAAAAACATAATAATATAGATCAAGCGGTGATAACTTTCAGCAACATAAAACGATTGTTGTTGAACGAAACTCCATACAGTTGGTATCGGATCACTATCAGAACTGTTTGGCTACTTAGGATACATCTTTGATGATATTGTAGCCTTCATCTTGTAGAGCTACTCATAAAAATTCGATACCCGATTTTTAAACATTTTTTTTAAAACTTAATTTTTGTTAGAGAAATTCCTGTAATTGTTATGTTACCGTGACCGGGATAATTACAATATATATTATATACATATCCCCGTAATGATAACATAACAATTGTAGAATTTCTGTAACAATGATCAGTTGGATCTAGTTAGAATATATATTTGATGAAATTATAGCGCCTTCATATCGGTGTAGTTACCGCTAACAATTCAATTGATTAGAGGAAGTTCCACAATCGTTGTGGGGTCGTTACCGGAATAAGATGTGTGATGTCCAGATGTATGTTAAGTTAAATTATGACTTCCTTCAATTTAACTCTACTATAGAATATAGGTCTATCCAAATTACTTAAGTTTAAGTTCATTCTGTCATATACTATATACAGTTATCAAGATATGTACCACAAACTAGATAAACTTTTCTCATATGTTAGACGTATTTCAAGATACTTTTCTTATTTAATAATCCCAAATTATTTTTACTTCTCACTTGACATACTGTTTTTAATTATACTTAGATAATTATTATAGTTAGCACAAACTTATATTATGAAATACGTAATTCACCTAAAATCTATTGATCTTATCAAAAGTTCAATTATTACTTTATATTACCCTTATTATTCTGTTCCACACAATTAAAATTCAATTATAATTGAATGGGAAAAATTATGTATTTTCCACAAAAAAAGAAGTTGTTAATAGATATTTTAGAAATTATTTTTTTTTTATAATAATTAACATTATTTATTAATTAATTGATTTAATAAATATATTTTTAAAAGAATACTCATACAATTTAAATTACATTTTAAAAGAAAATTATAAATATCATAAACTAGTCAAATAAATAAGATAATTTTAAAATAAAGGGCATAATATCCGATAATATTATTTGTGAAAATTTATTTTAATGATTTTCCTTGAAATTCAAAAATAAATAAAATTAACACAAAAGGATAAAATGGATGAAGAATATAAATTTAATTCAAACAAATAGCAGTAAGATTTTTTTTGATTATTTAGCTTTTTGCTACTTTTCTACTACTATTTAGTATTGTCTCTATATAAATGTGAATGGAAGTAATTATAGTATAAGAATTTTCTCTTAGTTTTTTTCTTTTAGTTTTACTTTTTGATTTTTGATATTATTACTATATATTATAATACTACAGTCATAATCATAATCTTTCATCATCCTATCAAATATTCTTTTTTAGTTAGTACACTTTTCTTTAATCAGGAAAATTATACCATGGGGTCCAAAAAGCAAATCACAAAAATATTATATTTGTTAAAAAATAATTAATTATAATAATTATAAATATATAATATATGAAAATTTTAATTATAAATAATAGAATAAAATGCATATAAATATTTACATTAAAAGAAATATTATTATATATTATAAGATTTATTATTGTGTAAAAAAAATTTAATGAAATTATTGTAAAATTGTTAAAAATGAGAAAATAAAACTATTAAATATTATTGTTAATAATGAATACTTTTATTGCTAATTATTGCCAAAGATAGAAGAATTCTAATATATTATTCTAAACATTCGCTAAAACTAGGTCGTTTTAGTATATAAAATTTTGCTCAATAAACAAGCAACTTAATGGCAATCATTTCAGTATGCTGTCTGATATTTAATAGTGTTTTCTGTAGATCTGGACAAAATCTTGAAAAACTAATAATATCTCTTTTGCTACGCAGACAAATCTTAAATGTGAAAATAAATGAAAAATATGTCGCTTTTCATCAAAAATCGCCACTTGTATTAGGAATTCATAACCCAATGTCAGTTTAAAAACACCACCTTTCAACGTTCTAACAAAATATCTGAAAATCATCAAATGTGTAACAGGCCAACAGGAATATATAAATTATTTTTCATTTTAATATTTTTCGTAAACAAAATCTTTGATTGATAAACATTTATGTTTGCATTACAGTTATTCTGGTGAGGCCCAGTCATCGAAATATACTTCCTAAAATTGAATTTCAGGTTACGGTTGCTAATTTGAAATTAAATTGGTTCTCTGGTATTGTTTATTGTTTTGACATATAATAGGTTGATTTTAATGGCAATTTTACGCTAATTCAGAAAATAACTCCACAATTAATAACTATTAGTAGCTTTATTGTAACTTTAAGAGTAAATTATCATTCTTTGTCGATTTAATTTTAATGTCACATATAACTTCGTATTTGCTAGTGTAAAAAAAATAAAACGCTTTTCCTCAGAAATAGCCCAATTATATTTGAAATCCATAAGCCATTAAATGGAAAAAAAAACTCTTACACGTTCTAACAAAATATATTAAAATCAACGTTGGTTTTTTGGGTTTGTATCAGGACATCATAATCTTTGGAAGATGAATTTTATTAAAAAGCAAATATCTCGGAAACGGTTATATACAGAATTTTCGAGTCTGAGGATGAAATATATAGCAAATCGTTGCGCATCTTTTCCAGTTAAAACCGATACTGACATCCTTATAATAGCACGAGATTTTTCGTTTTTTTAACTAATTATTGATGTCGAATGTTTGGTATATGTGTATAAAACTACTACGTATTTTACCGTTTACACCTTGTCTCTATCTTAAACCGTTTACGAGAAGTTGCAATTTTTTTTTTCGATGAATAACATTAGTACATTTCATAGCTTTGTGGATTTGTATCAGGAGATCATAATATTTAGAAGATGTAAACAAACGTGTATCAAGCGAACAGGTATAGAGGAAATAAAATTTTTATTGCAAAAACAACAACCACATGCCAACCTATTAATCCATAAAAATTATTCAGAAATCAACGCAGATAAGCATAATTGAGAACTCATAACCCAAACAATAATTTTCAATGTGTGTATGAAAAATAATTAACCCAATATCATTTTAAAAACCACATTTTAACGTTCTAACAAAATATCTCAAAATCATCAAATGTGTAATTAATGACTATAAGTAGCTTTATTGTAACTTTTAGAGTAATTTGTCATTTTTTGTCTATTTAATTTTGATATGGCATATAAAATTGTATTTGCAAGTGTAAGATTTGGAATGTGCATAAGCCTTTAAATGGAAAAAAAACTTTTACACTTTCTAACAAAATATCGTAAAAACAACAAACGCGTAACAAGCGAGCAGAAAATGAGGAAATAAAATCTTTATAGCGAATCAACAATCACACGCCATTTAATTAATTAATTATTAATTTATAAAAATTACTCATAAATCAACACATCTACCAGGTGAGCATAATTGAGAATTCATAATCCAAATAACAGGAGTATATAAATTATTTTTCAGTTCAATATTTTACGTAAACAAAACCTTTTATTGAAAAACTTTTTTTGTTTTTAATTTTAAAGTTGAAGTCTTAACTAAATTTTTGATATATTCGTTGATGCAACATATTGACACAAAATTCTTATACACGAAATTATACTGCCTGTCACTGTTTTTACTGTATTCCCCCCATTAAAAATTAGACAAGTAATTCGTACATTTAAATTATTATAGTTAATAATTACATTTACTCAATAAATATAATGGGTAAGAAAAATATTTACCTCAAATATGTTAATGGGTAATAATAACAAGTTCTCATATATGTTATCATGTGTGTACTCATCAGTTAGTTATTACCTTTATCTTGTCTGTATATGATACTCTATCTAGTATCATATACAATTTATGGTAATCTTAAGTTATATACTATGGCGATAAAACTTGTTTAGCTCTTATTTACTTGAATATTTAATATTAACAGAAAAAATTCTTACCTCTTTCAACAAAAATATAGACAAATTAAAATTTTATAAATAGTGGTTTTAATAATAAAATTAATTTTAGTTAATTTTAAAATTCTGTTCAAAGTGGTTGTACGTTGGAAAATCAATTGGCGATTTTAAACGTTTAATTAATTATTCCACAGTTTATTTCTTTCCAAAATAATCGAAAAAAAAAAACGATTGTGATAAAATGGCATATAACGTAAGTATAAATGAAATTGGAATGGATAATTTAAGGATAGTTTGTTAGTTTGTCATTATGATTTATTATTACTAATTATACCAACGTTTAAAATGATCATTAGATAATTTTACACTGACGGATTTAGGTATCCTAAATATCCGTTTATGAATATATTATTTATACGTGTCATTTTCCATATGAACAAATTAAGTTATTGTTACCATTTCAAAAGGAAAATTAATACATTTTTAATAACAGTCATTAGGATGTGTATCGGTATATTTGTCTCCATCGACATATACCACTTACTTAGTGGTAATTTGGTATATTTGCATAAATTACTTCAACATTACTTGTAGTATGTAATGAATTCAGCAAAGCATTATAATGTTTTCATCAATTTAATGAAAATTTCTTATTTATGAATTTAGAAGCAGGATTTTTAGGAAAATTCACACATAACTGTACCTATAAACTACGCTTATAAAATAATATGTTTTGTTTAGACATATAATTACTTTAATAAATTGTGAAATATGCAAATTAATATCATAGCACGTATGACTGCACAAATTATCTACTCTAAGACTGACTACATGGTTACATTTTAATAAACATTATTTTTAATATATGATTTGCATATGTGATTACACAATAATGTCAATAATAAATGACATTATAAAATTTCTAAAAATATCAATTATTTGAATAAGTTTTGAAAATTATAAATTAAAAAAATTTAAATGGAAGTAAATGGTGTTTCACGTCCCGTGCAATATGTAAGGTATAAAACCCTTCATTTCATTATTTAACAAAATTTTTATGGCTGATAAAATATTTACAAATATAAATCCATCTCAATATTTGCATATTCATACAAGTTTATATATAAAACGTGTAAATCTTTAAAAGATAAAAAAATAAATAAGTATTATTATGCTAATGTAAAACAAATATCAGTCCATATATACTAGTAAAAAAAAAATAAATTAATTTAAATAAATTATCTAAACAACATAGCAATAATAAATTCAAATTTTTTTTTTAGTATCAAACTGGTTTCGGTTCACATTTTTCATCCGAAGCAATTGATTATCCTAATGCATTGCCTGATGGACAAAATTCACCACAAAAATGTCCATATAATTTGTATGCCGAACAATTATCCGGTTCAGCATTTACAGCACCAAGAACAGAAAATTTTCGTACCTGGTTTTATAAAATTAAACCATCGGTTGTGCATAAACCATTTCAACGATATGATGTTAAAACGGTGACACATAATTGGGATGAACAACATCCGAATCCAAATCAATTGAGATGGTTGCCATTTGACATGCCAAAAAAATCAGAATCAATTGATTTTGTTAAAGGATTACATACAATTTGTGGTGCTGGTGATCCCAAATCAAGACATGGCATTGCCATACATGTGTATTTATGTAATATTTCAATGGTAAATTCAGCATTTTATAATAGCGATGGAGATTTTTTAATTGGTAAGTTTTGTGCTATTTGATTAAGATTTTCACTAAATTATATTTTTGGTTTTAAAATAATTTAATATTAAATACATAAGAATTCTCTACTTCCTTTAAATTAAATCGACAAAATCAATACTCTATAGTTTGAAAAGCACACAAATACTATGGCATTAATCAATTTTCAATCTTCTTTAAATCAACAAACTCGTAACAGACCTGCAGAAATATAGAAAGTTTGATTTTTTAAAATTAACACATCTACCAATCTAAGAATATGGGTGTGTGTGCTTGAACATCGTCAATTACAGTAGGAAGTCATAATCAATTAAAAATATCTCAAAATCTTCAAACATATATTAAAGGAGAACGTCTAAATCAACAAGCACATATCAGGCCAGCAGAAACATAGAAATTAAAACTTTTCATAACGAAACAACTACAGCCACTAACCCATCAACCCATAAAATTTATTAAAAAATCAACACACCTAGCAGGCTATTATCATAATTATGAATTAGAAAGAGAATTAGAATTTTCAATCTACGGATATGTGTATACTTAAAAAATATGTCGTTTTTGCTCAAAAATCGTCTTTTGTACTAGGATTTCATAATTCCTTTTGTAAATAAAACGCATTTTTACGTACTAACAAATTATCTCAAAATCATCAAATGTGTAACAGGCGAGCAGGAATGTAGAAATTATTATACAATTCAATATTTTACGTAAACAAAAAAATATGATTGTAACCAAATTTACAGTTCCACAATAGGCAGTTCAGTAGATAAATGAGTATATAATTGATAATTTTAAAAATGAAAGATTAAATGAGTTAAAGGTTGCATCCCAAATTTTTATTGTATTGTTTAAATGCCCTAAATAGAAGATTATTTAATATGTTATTTAGAAACATTCCGACATAGAATTCAATATAATTAAGAGGATGTAACTTATAACCATAAAATGTATTATTCTGATATACAGAGAAAATAAATCTAATTGTCCTGAAAATGTTTACAGGCAGTTCTGTATGTTAATACCAATATGAATAATAATTAATAAATTATATACAAAGGCAAAATGAATTTGATGTTCATAACAGATTTTTATTCTATATTTTTTCAACTACCAAAATGCAAGATTATTTAATATACTATTTAGAGACAATGTCCGACAAAGAATTGAATATAATAATTATGAGGATATAATTTAATACCACTATATTTGGCATTATTATTAGTTATGAATTTCAGTATACTCCCAAATTTTTAAAGTCATAGGTGGAGAACAATGTAGATAATAATTTTTATATTAAAATGAGTCTAAATTGATTTCCTATTCTTAGACATCTCAAAGCAAAGAATTACTATATACAATGTAGAGGCAGTGACTAGCTACATAGATGGTATTAGATCACCAACATTTGTTAGTTTTGCATATTCTTAATTTATAAAACAGTAATCCCATTCTATTTTGATGGATTTTGCTGGGTATTCAAAATAAAAGCACATTCTATTTTGTTAGATTTTTGTTACAAATTTAAGGTATCTTTATCAGTATTTTATTCATTCACCAACATTATAAATAACAAAACTCGTCAGTGAATTATGACATTATTTTTATGAAATCCATTTTCTTGAATTTTAAAAAAAATAATAATTAATTATTTTAGTACCGCAGGAAGGAACTTTAGACATTACAACTGAATTCGGCAAAATGAATGTAGAACCAAATGAAATTTGTGTTATTCAGCAAGGCATGAAGTTTTCCGTAAAAGTTTCTGGACCTACAAGGTAAGCAATTTATATTATTAGTTTATTAGTATAATAGCTCAAGATGTTACAATGAATATATTTTGCTGCATGATTATTTGAAATGTGAGTCAGTAATTATGTAAATATATTAAGTGCTATCCAGAGATTGATTAACCAATATAAACTTCCATGTGATACCACCAAACAATATCGGTCTAATTTAGATTTGGTTTATAAATAATTCAATAATGAACTAAGTGGCACTAACTCTCGACGTCACTCTGTCGAATTGGTGTATTGGAAACTACAGATTAATATTGTAATGGCACCATATACCATGTGTTTTAAGGATAAAGAATAGCTTAGTATTTTTTTTTTTCTTTTATTAATTTCCATTTTTTTTATAGAGGATACATATTAGAAGTGTTCGACAATCATTTTAAATTACCAGATTTGGGACCCATTGGAGCAAATGGATTAGCAAATCCAAGAGATTTTGAGGTACCAATTGCTTGTTTTGAAGACATCGAATCCATAGGTTAATATTTTGACGGCATACACATATTGTCTATAAAACTATAATATATATTTAATTTGCACTGCAGGATATGTTGTAATATCAAAATTTCAAGGATCACTTTTTTCGGCAATTACCAATCGTTCGCCATTTGATGTTGTTGCATGGCATGGTAATTATGTACCTTATAAATATAATTTGGCAAAATTTATGGTTATTAATTCCGTTAGTTTCGATCACTGTGTAAGTATAAATAAAAAACATTCAATTTGAATTTTCCTGATTGCTTAAATAATTTTACTATTTCAATTTTTCAAATTTATTTTTCTTCAAAAATTTAGGATCCTAGCATCTTTACAGTACTTACATGTCCAAGTAGTCGTTATGGTACAGCAATTGCAGATTTTGTTATTTTTCCACCAAGATGGGCAGTACAGGAAAATACTTTCCGTCCACCATATTATCATAGTAATAGTTTAACAGTCGGCAAAATTACACTATCGGGATGTTATGTATATTTATTATTTTCTAGGAAATTGTATGAGTGAATTTATGGGATTGATACATGGACGATACGAAGCAAAAGAGGGTGGATTTTTACCAGGTGGTGCATCACTTCATTCAATGATGACACCACATGGTCCTGATTATCAATGTTTTGAGAGTGGTTCTAATGCCAAATTACAACCACAGCGCATTGCAGATGGAACTCAATCATTTATGTATATTTTTATACAATTTTTGTGCTTATTATTTCTAAATATTTTTAATAAATAATTATTTTTTATTTTAGGTTTGAATCTTCGCTTAGTATGGCATTGACAAAATGGGGAGAGGAAACTTGTCAGAAATTAGATAGTAAATATTATGAATGTTGGCAAATGCTTGAAAAGCATTTTGTAATTAAGGAAGAATTGCCGAAATTCAAGAAATTCTCTATGTCACTTCACACTACATAAATTAGAAAAAAGTGTATCATTTTATTTCTAAAATATAAGAATGCCCAACTGAAAAAATTTAAGAAAATGTTTGTTTTATTTTTTTTTTATAATATAGAAATAAAATAATTAAACTGTTAAATACTTTGTTGTAGTCGTGATATTTTTATTCAAATGTTATATTAATTGAGGATTTAGAGAAATTATCAGTTCTTCAGGTGATCATGATTACCAGATGTAGCGTACTGAATTAAATCAACAATATAATAACGAATCACAACGATAATATAGTGAAATATAGGTGCATTTTTTGAGTAGTGTATTCCAACGTCAATTATCGCACAAGGAAGAAAAAACTGCTTTAACAATTCCACTTCTGTTCTTTTAGAATCACAGAGTACACAGGAGAAGAAGTGGATAGAAGAAAAGAAATTTCTCGGGAACGGTTGGAGATAGAGACATGGTGTAAACGGTAAAATACGTAGTAATGCGTACTACATTTTATAACATATACCAGAAATTTGGCTACAATAATTAGTCAAAAAAAAACGAAAAAACTGGTGCTATAACAAGGATGTCAACATCGGTTTTAACTGAAAAAGATGCGCAACGACTTTCTACGTATTTCATCTTGAGACACGAAAACTCTATCTATAACCGTTTACGAGATATTTGTATTTTAAATAAAATTCAGCTTCGAAAGATTATGATCTCCTGATACAAATCCAGAAACCTATGAAATATATAAACGTTTTTTATCAAAAACAAAAATTGCAATTTCTCGTAAACGGTTTAAGGTAGAGACATGGTGTAAATGGTAAAATACGTAGTAAGACCTACTACATTTTATATACATATGCCAGGTATAGTGCTACAATAATTAGTCTAAAAAATACGTAAACGGTTGGAGATAGAGACTAGATGTTAATGGTAAAATACGTAGTATACCTTTTTTACACATACACATATTGGGCTGCAACAATTAGTAATAAAAAACGAAAAAACTCATGCTATAGCAAGGATGTCAACATCGGTTTTAACTGCAAAAGATGCGCAACGACTGTCTACATATTTCATTCTACTCTATCTATAACCGTTTCCGAAAATATTTGCATTTTAATAAAATTCATCTTCTAAAGATTATGATCTCCTGATGCAAATCCACAAACCTATGAAATGTACCCACGTTTTTCATCAACAACAAAAATTACAATCCCACGCATTTGTCCAGTATTCTGCTGCAACTATTAGTCTAAAAAATTGAAAAATCGTGTTATTACAAGAATGTCAACATCGATTTTAACTGCAAAAGATGTTCAACGACTTTCTGCATATTTCATCTTCAGAAGCGAAAACTCGAATAATTTCAGATATATTGAATTTGACATTTTTAAATATTTGCAACATATAATACATAATTGGATACTGTTTTTTTTTTTTTTTTTGCCGTGATTCCTGTATCTCTCTATAGATCTGGCTTAGCCGATGATTTTGCACTAACATTATGTGCATATGTTCTGTTAAGAAATTGCTTTATCTACCTTTTTGTTATCGATTAAACTCTGTTTGTAACATATGTCAAAATCTTTGTGCAAAGTGGAACTGCCAACCTGGATGAGGATTGATTGAACAAAATTGATAGCAATTGTAGTCACCACACTACTTTAAGATAAATCATAAACAACTCAACTATTATATGAAGTACGTATACGTACATAGACGCAAATGAATGGAAAAATAGATTTCCCATTTCCTTTGCGTTGTGACATTTTAGAGTATCAAAAAATTCTATTCATTTTCTCTAATGGAATTATCGATTAATCTGCTTGTTTTAGGAAACAGTAAACCTTTCATTTTAATATTATCAAATAATTTTGGTAAAAAAATACATATTATTTTTTCAACATAATTCAAAATAGAATTTAATCCTA
>JANSTX010024438.1:0-15381 GCA_027564355.1 Penthetria funebris | reverse complement strand
ATGTATATTGTGCACGATAACTTGAGATTGCTTTGACAGATCTCCATGAAATTATGTACGCGTCATTTGTATCTCATTTGTGAGCGATAGCTCGATGGTGAGAAAAATTGAAATACTCCTTCAAGTACCTCCCAAACAAACTTTTTACTCCTTTTAGATTAAAATTGGGTTTATAATATCAACAATTCCCAGGGCCTACAATAATTGGCGATGCCAATTATATTTCTCTCGTTTTTTTCTTACTTTCATCGATACAACTAACTATACAAAAAAT
Source organism: Penthetria funebris (assembly GCA_027564355.1). Taxonomy (NCBI): domain Eukaryota; kingdom Metazoa; phylum Arthropoda; class Insecta; order Diptera; family Pleciidae; genus Penthetria; species Penthetria funebris. The sequence goes on along the minus strand of JANSTX010024438.1, from coordinate 15,107 downwards.
ATGCGGGAGGATACAATGTGTACATAATCTCTTAAATTCAAATAATTGAAAATTTAACGATGAATCATTTATTTTATACAGATTTTTTTTTGTTGACAATAAAATAACTTTTCCTCAATAAAATGAAAATGAATAATTAACAATTGTGGCATTAAAAATATGCAATTTCTTTAAAGAAGAGTAAAACATAATAAAACATGTTCGAATTAGCATATTTTTAAACAAAAATATTATTTTTGTTTTGCCCATTATAATTTCATTACATTTTTGGGTTTTAATGAAAGTTCCTCAAATTTATCATCATAATTTGAATGAAAATTTGTTAAACTTATTAAAAGTGAAAACATCTATTAAATTTTATATACAATTTTTTTTTTATTTAAAAATATAACAATCAATAAATAACAATTAAATATTATAATTCGTTTTTTTAAAATAGGATGGCCATATATGTGTCTGAAATATATGAGGATGATTTAATAAATGTAATTTGTTCTAATGTTCAGCCTGTGAAGAATATTGTATGGTATTATAATTAGGTGCACCGTAAGCAGAAGATGGTGAACCACCATTTGATGGTAAATATAATTTTGATGGAGCTAAAACTGTTGCTTGACTTTCACCATGACTATAATTTATTTGTCCACCACCATATCCTCCATCGTAACCACCATTGTTACCACTACTATAATCTGATCCACTTGTTTCATATTGTCCACCACTACCTGTATTATCACTACCATAATTTTGTTTAGTTGGAGCAACATATTGATATGCTGGTACCGATGATGATTCATGACTTGCACCTAAAAATGCAGATGGACGAAATGGTGTATTATTAGTTGAATCTGTGAATGATGTATGTAACGATGATGTAACATGTGCTGTTGAATCACCACTTAAAACTGATGGTTTACTTGATACATAACCAGATGATTGTGATGCATCACCTGATGAATAATGTCCTAAACCTTTAATACCAACGGCATATGCTGGTATTGAATTATCACTATATGATGATGATGATGAAGATGATGATGATGATGGTCCACCGTATGATGGTGCATATGATTGAAGAATAGCTCCAGTCATATATGATGGTAAATTGTATGAACCGCTTGATGACGAACCACTATTGTATGGCAAACCTGATGGTACACCATATGAACCAGTTGGTACACCATATGAACCAGATGGTACACTATAAGACGCTGACGATCCATGTCCTCCACTGATAATATTACTAATTTCACCGAAGCTACCACCTTGACCTCCACTGCTTATACCACCGAAACTGCCATGTCCGCCACTGCTAATACCACCAAAATTACCATCAAATCCACCACTGCCAATTCCACCAAAACTACGACCACCATGTCCACCACTGCTAATGCCACCAAAACTACCACCATTTCCACCGCTGCTAATTCCACCAAAACTTATACCACTGCTTATTCCACCAAAACTGCCATGTCCACCGCTACCAATTGGAAAACCTATTGGAGTACCATACGAACCGGATGGTACACCATATGATCCAGATGGTGAACCGCCTCCAATACTGCTAATACCACCGAAGCTACCACCATGTCCTCCACTGCTTATACCACCGAAACTCCCAAATCCACCACTGCCAATACCACCATGTCCGCCACTGCTAATGCCACCAAAATTACCACCATACCCACCGCTGCTAATGCCACCAAAACTACCACCATGTCCACCACTGCTTATCCCACCGAAACTGCCGCCATGACCGCCACCACTTAATCCACTAATACCGCCGAATCCACCACCAATACTGCCACCATGAATACCACTGCTAATTCCACCAAAACTACCACCATGTCCACCAGCGCCAATTCCACCAAAGCTACCTCCATGTCCACCACTACCAATACCGCCAAAGCTACCACCATTACTACCACCAAATCCACCACCATGTCCACCGCTTCCGATGCCCCCAAAACTGCCACCATGTCCACCACTACCTATTCCACCAAAATTACCACCATATCCACCACTACTTATTCCACCAAAGCTGCCACCATGTCCACCACTGCTGATTCCACCAAAACTGCCACCATGACCACCACTGCTAATGCCACCAAAACCGCCTCCGAAACCACCACTGCTAATTCCACCAAAACCACCGCCATGACTACCACCACCAAAACCACCGCCTTGACCACCACCACCAAAACTGCCCTGAGCTATTTGAACAGATGGTGCTATTGATATTTGATGGGCCGATCCACCACCACTATAACCACCTCCAATACCTCCACCTCCATAACCACCATGACCACCACTGTAACCACCATGACCACCAACACCACCACCACTGCCGCCAGGATATCCACTGCCGTATGAAATTGAACTACGTTTTCCTTTTGGAACTTCTGATTTATTGTTTATTTCCTTTGAATAAACCAGTGTTGCACATAAGATGCATAGTAATGTCGATGTCTATAAATAATAAATGAAAATGCAATAAGTTATAGTCACACAAATTTACATGTGTGAGTGGTAAATTAAAATTAATGAAGTATTATAACATATTTAAATTCTAATCATAATTCCATCATATTTTCATAAGTTTATTGCTCTAGAGAGAGTAAATTTTGAAATAAAAATTAAGACAGACCATCGCATTCTTCACTATCAATTCATTAGATACAAAATTAACGATAATATTGGGAATGAAATTTAGTTTATTCAATGTCACTCTTTTTCTTTATTTATTCAGGTGTATTATTTCTTTTGTACCTGCAATCTTAATTATCAAATTCTAAGAGTGAGTAATAATCAAATTCTTGTATTTAATAATCCTTTTCAGTTAGAAAGGAATTTAATAATTTAACCAATTGATATATGCTTATTGACCATCATCAATGTTTCATATTTATGACTGAATTTATTGAAATTTTAACTGAAATATATTTAATATTTAAAGTATTCAAATCCTAACACGAATTGCATTTTAAATATAATAAATTTGGTTCTTTTTCTAAGTAATTTATTATCACAATTACATAAAATCCGGTAGATGTTTATGTATAATCTAAGCATTAACTGCTAAAAAATTTTAGTTGACACATACATTAAATACTCGTAAGCCTAAATAGTTATATGAAGATAATAATTACAAGAGTATGTAAATTGTATCCTTTATAATACACAAATTAAAGTAAATTTATTGATGATCGTTCTCAACCAAACTCTAGAATATAAAATAGTATAGAATAAGGGAAATATAATATTAATACTAATTTCATGTAATCTATTCAATAAATAGCTAATTTTAATGCAACTTCTTAATCACTTTATAATTTAATGTTAGTCACTGTACTTGCGGTAAATCCTTGAATTGTTCGCAACACTTTATATAATACACAAATTTTGATGAAAAAAATATATTAAATATAAAATCTCACCGTAAATTTCATTTTCACAAATAGTAAATAGCACAATATAGAAAAATTTAAAACACTTTTCTTTAAAAATGGTCAGTATTTGTGATATACTGCTAATCCTCCTATTCAATATATAACTTAATTGTTACTCTGATGTAGTTTAAACGAATATGATGATAAACTACCAAATTTCATTTGCTTTTATATATGCATCAGACCTTTTACTTATTTCTCCAGCAAACGAAAATTAAATTTTAAAACATCACCAGTAACAATAACAACTACAACAACACCAACAACAATAACAACAAAAAAAAATCCACTTAATTTAAATCAGTAAATAAAATTTTAAAAAAAAAAACGTATTTAAATTCATCAACATCATCAAATTGACTTTGCAGATACAAAAATAAAAACCATCTCTTACATACGAGTATATTCATCCGGATCATACCTTCATAAAAATTGAATAATAATTTTAAAAAAATGATATGACACATAAATGTCTCAGATTATTGGTACACAGTTGAACTTTTTCTTGGCGATGGTAATAATGTTGCAGATTAATACCAAAAGACATGTTAATTAATTCAACTTTGTCCAGTTTTTTGATTTGTCTATCGTTTTGACATAATAAATTTTTATATGCAATTTGTTTTAGCTAAATTTAACATCAAAATCATTATTAATGCGTTTAAAATGTAAATATACATTTTATTGTATAATTATCATTATAAAAATTAATTTATATGCTCAATTTTATTGTAAAAGAATAGAAATTAGAGCATATTAGGAAATGTATAAATGTTATAATTACATTCGAATTTTATTATCGTTTTAAATTGCTTTAATAAGTTATAGTCAAAAATATGTATTAGCAAGCTGATAGTATTATGTAATTATATCTGCACGTGGGCGTATGACGCTCAACCAACACTTGTACTATACCTTTAAATAATAGTAGAATTCTGTGACGAATAATCTCCAGTTTTAAGTTACACAATTTCTATCACATTCCAAAAACATGCTAATTTTCCATAATAAATTTCATGATATAATATATTTTATCATCATTTTTACTCACATGTAATTCTTATACAACATCCCCTGTAACGTCAACGAATACTTTCAAAATTTCACATGCACCTCAATTACATCACAATTAATATCTTCAAATTTTACTTAGATTTTTGTCGAGATATTCATTTTAAAAAAACTCTAAATAATAGTCGACCACTATTTTCTATATTGATTTTTTTTCTAAGAACAATTTTCTATTTCAATTTTATGTTCAAAAATTCTTTACTGAATCAAATGTAGTAAGTTTTCTATGAGTGATTTTTTTTTTTAATATTAACGATTCCAAGATGCCATATACGATTTGGACTAAATGTGCATAAGAAAGATGAGATACGATATAACAACAATACACAAGATTTTATTAGCTGATATGGTATCGGCAGTCCCACCGAGGTTTTTAGGTAATTAACAAATTTCAGAATGGTACGAAATGAAGTAGAAATTAATGATTCGTTATAACTCCATTATAATGGCACTTATAATATTTCCAATCAAGAAGCATGTTGATGTCGATTAATGCTTAAGATCAGGTTTGGTATGGTTATAGTGTTGTCATTATCAGAGATGTTAATCTATTAGGCCTATTAGTCAATTTTTAGTTGTCTTCTAAAATTAATATAGTAATTTTCATAATTGTGCTGTGGGTATGTATTTTATGTTACATTAGAAATATCAAAAATGCTATTTTACTTTCTATTAATCACTATTCTAAATAATTCAAATAATGATATTTGACTAAATGAATACAATAATTATGCTTGACTCTATTTAGTATAATTCATTTACAGTAAATGTCCATGGATTAACATTCATAACACTTTCCGGCTTTTAATGGCACTTAATATTTATAAAAGATTTGTTTTTTCTTAAACACTATTGTATAATTTAAACTTAAAACTTTATAGAATTAATTCACCTAGACTCACTGTCTTGTTTTTTCTCAATAGTAGTTTTAATCTGGATCTTTTTCGTGATTGAACTTCACTTTGGTCGAATGATAAAAATTAGACTTTTTTACCATATTGCTTTCTGTTAGTGAAGTTGACGTTTTTGATTCATGTTAATGACTATCGTCAGAAATGGTTGCACATGCATTTAATACCTTCTCGTTAAATGTCACTTATAATATTTGTTTACGGATTTGATTACTGTGGACTGGGATTTATTTGTAAATTATTGGGATACTGTCCTGTTTGGGTTGAAGGTGTCATGTTTGGATTTCACTTTGGTCGAATGATATAAATTAGACTTTTTTACCATATTGCTTTCTGTTAGTGAACTTGACGTTTTTGATTCATGTTAATGACTATCGTCAGAAATGGTTGAACATGCATTTAATACCTTCTCGTTAAATGTCACTTATAATATTTGTTTACGGATTTAATGACTGTGGAGTGGGATTTATTTGCAAATTATTGGGATACTGTCCTGTTTGGGTTGAAGGTGTATTTCAATAATTGATTAAAAATGTATCTATTAAATGTTGTAATGAAAACTTATTTTCTAGTATAATTTTCTTCAATGAAGTCTTTACTGTTTGGACATCACATTCTGTCATAACCATTTGACTGCAGATACTGTGCTATTGTTTTGCACATAATTTTCATATCAATAAACTTATCAATTTGAATTACTAATGTTCTTCCGTATGTGTTATCATTATTAGTATACTTTTTCTAATTTCTTCTAATTCTGAGACAATATTTATATAACTTACTTCCGAAATATCTTTTTAGTGGAATCAAGTAATTTCTTTAATGCCTGATTGATTCGTGACTATAGTGAATTTCTTTTCATAATTATAATTGTGAAATTTCATTCTGCACGAAAGAGTATTCGACAATTCGTTTGGATTATTTAATATAAATATTTGCCTATAGGTAACTTACAAGTTAAACTATTTACGGATTAGATTTTAAAGCATTATTAACAGGTTCGGCATGTTTTATGTAAATAGAATCAATTAGATAAGTTAACTTCATGATCTCTATTTGTGATCAAAACGGTCATATTAGTCACTCATATCACATTTACATAATCATTCATATATTTACAACACATACTTATTAATTCATATGATAATTCTTAGCGACACGTATTTTCTATATTTATAATGATGTTGTTAACATCAAACATGCTTGTCTTTTACATTTTAAACCATTAAGATAAGTGTATATATAAAGTGAATTAAGTTAACATAGTTAGATAGTTTCAATAAAAAATTCCAAGAACTTAATTTATTATTATATTTGGCCTATAACTTTTTAGGAGGCTTTTTTTATTGTATCATTTTAGCAATTAAACGAAGGACATCATTCTTGTAAACAGTCATATATTGTATATCTTTGATATACTCGTAATATATGCAATTTATGAGCATGTAAAGATTATATAATAATTTTAAAACTATTTATGGTTTTTTTTTTCAAAGATTTTTGTGGTTTTCTTCTATGCATTGCCAATGAGATATATTTTAACTGAAATTTTTTAAATTAATAATTCAATTCATATATGAAATGAGAGTTTAATTTAATGTTTCTTTCGTTTTAAATAAAACAAAAAAACATTAATTGAAAAGTGTACTTTTTTAGAATCGCCGACATATACTCATTTCATTTTTACATAATAACATTTTAATTTTTTGCTTTCTTAAGATATTTAATTACTGTTATTTTTGGACTAAATGTCAATTTTATTAATAATTATGTATTTGTTAATTCTAAATTATCAGCACTGTCATAATTTTCATGCCCTCAGGAATGCACCATAAAATGTTGTATCTCAATTTCGATATACTTTTGATTGTTAATTATCTTGTAAAGATCATATAAGATGAGGTTGAATGAATATAGAGATCATAAATTGAGGTTGTTAATTAGTTGCGAAATGTAGAATTATATTATAATTACCAACTTGATTCATAATATATATTATATATAATTACAATGCACATGAAAAAAGTCTTTATGTGGGATATAGAGTGGCTAACTAATAATCGAATGTTCCAATTTTCCGTGCTGTTTTTGAAAGCATTGAGTAATCTCAGCAAATATATAGAAAAATTTATGCATTTATTATTTATTTATTTATTAATTTCTGTAAAATTGTTTGAATTGCCTTTTGATATGATGGTAATAGAAATTCCAATTAAGTACTGAGGTTTTAGAATAAAAATAAAAAGATAATTTTGTATTACTCAAGAATATTTTAGATTGGAACTCGTATAAGTCTAAGACACTGCATTCATTTATTGTTTGGGATGCCTTTCGACTTTGATCTGATTCTGGCTACACGTAAACATTAAATCGCCTCAAGCGATTAGTTTTCTCTCTGATGTTTTAGAGTTAATTCTGAATAAATATTATTATTCTGATTATTTTTTTTTTTGTTAGCACATAATATGTATTTCAAAACTAGATCATTCATTCTTAAATAATATACGCAAAAAATATTGATTATATAATTTTGAACGCGTGCATTATAACATTTAAAAGTAATAAATAACACCATCAATCAAAATTTATCGTATAAATGAATGGTAATTAGGTAAAATAAAGAAAAAAATTGCAGAGTATATATTTGATGTCGGTACGTATACTGTTAACAAAATCAATATAAATATTGCAAAAACAAATATGTATAAAATATTATAATAATACAATAATAATAATAATAATAATAAAAGTCGATTAGAAATAAAATCAAATATTATGATTTGAAAGATTGAAACTTGAATTACTTTTACCTTGTCATTTCACTCTTAATTTTAACTATTACCAAAAAGAGTCTAAAAAATACGAAAAAAATTAAACTAATTTTGTTTTTAATTTAAATAAAAGCAATTGAACCGAGGAAACACATTAGAGGAGAAACCATCAGTAAAAAAAATGTATAGATATATAAAAATATATGAGAAAAGTTAATATGTTTCTATTGTTGACTATATTGAATGAAGCCTGGGTCACATATGTTTATAAATGGTAATTAGAGGAATTTTCAATCGTTTGATACAATTCAAAATAATTGCACATATGATGCCACAATCAGTTTTGAAATGTAAGTTCCTCAATACTATTATTCTTTTTCTTCTTTCGTTAGGTCATAGACCTGTGTTTTTCTAAGAATTTAGTTTTGAGATGCGGATGTCCAACTTTCTCGACATTTCTTCAGAGGTCTTAAAACCTTATGATTTCCTGGGACACACCAGACATAACCAGAAAAAGTGTAGATGATTGGAATTCATCGATCTTTGTACTCGATTCATAAGATAAATACGAATCCATGTCAACATAGACGAGTGTTTTGTGCATTTTTTTTTTTTAATTGAATTTGGTATGAAATCCTTACAAAAGCCTTGCTAAAGTCAGTGTACATTACGTCTAATTGTCTGCCTAATTCAATTGCACATTTATAACAAAATTTGTGAATACCGATTTCGTTTACGTAGAACGACTCTTAATGAAACCATGTTAAAGTGGGTTTACAATTTTGTTCACCTCAGCAACGAGTGCGTTACAAACTATTGATTTTGTAAAAGCTTTGCAACAGTTGGTAATATAGAAATACCCGTCTAAACTGTCAATTAATCTCGTTGAACCAGATATAAAGAAAGCAGTTATCTTCCACATCATCGGAAAAATACCTAATGTTAATGCCTTAAGAAATATAAATTGATTCTAAAAAAAAAAATCAGATGCCCATAGTTTTTCGTTTTAAATTAATAAAATTGTAGATATCCTTACGGTCTCTAACCTTGGATTCTTCAAAGAAAAGTATTATACAAAAATATAATTCACAATTTTTTTCCTAAAGAAGACATATGTACGATAGTTTTGGATTTGTCTGTCTGTCGCATATAATCGGAAGGTTCGATTTTTCTTATTTAAGAACCTAATTAATGAGATAAAAACCCATTACCATGTAATTAATATTAATACTATTCACAAAAATGTTTGTCTAATTAATTAACAAATTCAAATTTAATTTAGCTACCTTAACTTTAACACATAAACGTTAGTATTAGGTATGTCAATGAGTTCAGATCTAAATCTAATGTTAGTTGCGATTAGTACACACCCACCTGGTTTTTTATCACTAGTATCTTTAGAATGATCACATCTGTATACTATAAAATTATTACAGAACGCAGTTCTTCACTAGAAACCGTGAAATTTAGTCATGTTTCAGTCAGTATATCGAATTCATAATTACATTCATTTACATTTCTATAAAATTCACTCGTAAATGTCCTTATACGTTGTGGTAATAAACATAAAGTTTGCCAGACGTATTAGGTAATAAACGTAAATAATGAACTGCGTATGTGTATCGTCAAGTGCATTATCATAAGTATCGGCTTTAAAAAAAAGCGTCGTCACATTTCACATTCTACATTTAAGTAATTTCGTACACTGGTGCATAATTGTTTCTTGGTGAGATATTTTCGCTTAGTCGATTAGCACTATACACATCCACATATATTCTCTGATTAGTCATACGACAGAAATTGACATAAACTAAGGTCGAGTTACCGGTGACACCCCGTGACGGTGAACATGGGTAGAGTAACCTATACACAATTGTCACTGATCCCATTTGTTATATCTTTTTAACTATTTACAAAACATAATGAATTGTGTCTGCCATGATTATGAAATCCTCAAATTATATATATTTTCAATAATAAATAATAGAGTTAATAACATAATGTAGTATTAGATATTTTAGAATTTAATACACGTTTTAATTTAGTGAAATGGATCCTTTTTTAGACCATAATTTTAATGTCAAATATGTAGTTAATTATTTAAATAGTGCGAGCACGTTTGAGTATGAATAATACCCACTCTTTCCTGGGCAACATTTCTGAATGTAATTTGCAAAATATTAACAAATTATTAATAATTATAAGTCATACTTCATACTTCTTAAACATTATAAATTTAAACAAAAAACTGTAACAATATATTTTTAATAAATTCTTTTTTTCCTTTCTAATAAATTTTGCATTAATCACAAAAAATATGCATTTTATTATTAAAATCAAAGAGTCTAAAAACGAAAAAAAATCAACAGCTTTTATAAGTAAAAGTATAATTAAAAAATTTAATAAAATTTATTTAAAAATATATTTCGATGGAAAATCCTCTTGCATCTATTTACAATGTACATGGCGTATATATTAATATATTATATTATATATACACAAATCGAATGTCATACCATCCGCATTAGATTATATAGTAATACCATCGTTTTCTTTCCATTCTTCATCATCGTTTCATACAATTATTGACTTTTACTTTCAGCTCTGCAACATTCCACTATATACCAGAGGATTTATTAAAATGCCCCGTGCCCAAGTTCCTTAAACTTCCGATTCAAATTGCTATGCATAAAAAAAAACAACCAATTTTACTATGTGATCTTGCTTTATATTGTAGGATGGTGGTATTACGCATTATTTGACAGTGGATTCGATTGTCATGGTCATGCAAGACAAGTGAAAGAGAAATTCATTGACCACGCAGAGATATTATATTTTATTTATATTTTTTGTTATATTTGTCGTATAAAATTGGTGTATCAGTGTGTTAGTTAATGATGAAAAAACAACTCTATTTATTATGTAAAATTGTTTTATTTTCGTTTGTTTAAAAATTTAATTAATTATATAGATTTAAATTTGATTATTATAAATTAAAGATTGTTGTTATACATGTAAACGGAAATATAACATATATCTTTTATATACATATATTGATGACAATATTAATATAATTTGAACAACATATGATCTTACATAACATCTTTAGATCACTCTGCGAAACACGATCATATTGATCGGTAATCCACTGCTGCCCGTTATTGATAAATTTTAATATTTTTCTTCGCCACTAAATGGGTTTTTTGGGCAAGGAAAAAAAACGTCTCTACGTCGTCTCTACGTATTGTAAAATCAACAAATGCTTAATAAGCTTAATCTATATTCCGTCTTGGAGCACTGCAGCATCTTTAGCATCAGTCAGTGCCAAACCACATAGAAAATAAAATTTTCTAATGAAACAACATGGGTTCACAAAAATTATTTCTAAATCAATACACCTACCAGGCGAGCATAATTATGAACTTAAAAAACACATATGTATGTTGTTTTTCATCAAAAATCTTCTTTTATAATAGGAATTCATAATCCATTTAAAGTTAAAAAAAAAACACATTTTATGTCAAAAACATCAATGTGTAAGCTAGATTGGATTAAGCCAAATTACTTCTGTTTGAACTTATCTATTTAGATTACACTCATTTATTGTTTCCATTCCATCGCTTATCCAATATAGGACACCAAAGCCGGCTATTGTTCCTCGGTTGGATTTATGGTGGTCACTTAAAATATGTTCTGCCGTTGATATATGTTTCGCTTTCAGATATATACGATATATGTGCTTAACGAATATATCGTATCTTATCTTTTCGGAGTATTTGCGTGTCCAGGAAGTTATATTGCGGGATCTGGTATAATGACTCGAAATAATATAATGATGCCACGAGTGTTTTATTTTATGGTTAATATTACTAATTATAGAGAAAACAAATTAATTTGTAATATAAAATTTTGCAAAACTATACTTTATTTTTCTAATAAACAATATTTACTCGTACAATCACAAATGTATATTTAATCTCGCCATTCGATCAATCAATTCTTAAAATTATTATATATTTTTCATAATAATTTGTTCGAACATTGGATAACAATTTAATTTAATATTCAATCTTGAACACAATAAAAATACACCAGATAATTTACGGTGAATTGAATAGATTTCTTCTGGTGGTGGACATAAACGGTGTGCAATCATTGTGGGCACTAATTGAGCAATACGCTGTGTTGTATTCTAATAAATATGTATATAAAAACAAAATGATTATTAATTAACAAATAATAAAATTGTTAGATTTATATTTACTTGTTTCCCAAAATCAAATTCATCATTTGTTCGAAACATTTCTCCAAGTATCATTACAGCATGTACATGCGCCTCTTCCATTTGTTTCGTTTCATAGCCAGTTAAAAAGCCCATCTCTTTAGACAATTCCAGAACTAACGATTTATTATCTTGTACAGCAGCAATAATTACACCACGATATTTACTGATAAAATCATTAGTATAGAATCGAGTTGCACCAAAATCAATTAACATTAATTTTTTATTTTCAGCATCGTAGAGAAAATTTGACCAATTTGGATCAGTTTGCATACAACGTAATGAAAATAATTCGATAAGACACAATTTTAGTACTGCACCACCAACAAATTGTTTGTGTTCATAACTTTATAAACGGATAAAAAATAAAATACGAATAAAAAATTTAAATCATAAAAAAAACTACCTCATATCAAAGCATTTATCAAGTGAAACACCTGGAACAAGTTCTGTTGTTAACACACTTTTTGTTGTAAGAGATTGTATAACTTTTGGTACCCTGTACTCAGAATAACTAGCAATCATTTCACCAAATTTTTGTGTATATTCAGCTTCACGTATATAATCAACTTCCCAAGCCAATTCTCTTTTAGCAACCTATAAATACGTAAATTTATTAAAAAAAAAAAAAAAATTAAAAAACACCAAACAAAAAAACACTACGATAATTTACATACCTTTACAATATTATCGATAAAAATTCCTGGAGGAAAAACATCCCATACTTTTAATATTCCAACTAAATTATCAATATCACTTTCAATACTTTGCGCAACACCAGGATATTGGATTTTTATAGCAACTTCTGTACCATCTAATAATTCACCACGATGTACTTGACCAATACTGGCAGCTGCAAATGGTTTATCAGAAAAAAAAATAAATTTTACACGCCAATTTACACCCAATTCTAAGTTCATAACTTTTTCAACTTGCCAATCGGGCATATAATCAGCTGCCTGTCTAACACGATCGAATGCTTTTACCAATTGAGGTGACACAATCGATGAATCTTGAATACTTAATAATTGCCCAATTTTAAGTGCGGCGCCACGTACTTTACATAATGTATCAACGATACGATCAGCATTACTTGAACTAAATACGGCTTCTTTAACATTTGTTGTACCACCTAAACCTAATGCGCCTTTTGTTAATTCGTTGACAGTACCTAAACCTACGCCAGCAAAGAGATTACCAAAGGATATTAGACGACCTATGCGTGATGATGGTACTTTACGTTGCTTTGCAACTGAACTAAGTTCTGGAATTTCAATTGAATGCTTTTCAATCGTGTTTGCTTCGAATGTGGGTACATGGGAATTTTTATTATTATTTTCCTTGTTATTTCCTATATTTTTATTATTAACAGGTGGTATTGAAATTTCCGATAATTTATCATTATCCTTATTATTCATATTACTTTTTACTGGTTCATGTTGGGCTATAAAGGACATCCAATTTTTTATATAAATTTCATCATTTGCATAATTATTTGTATCAAATTTATTGACATCTTCAGTTTTTCTTCTATTTGCTAAATTATTATTTATTGGTAATTGATTTTGACTATTTGTTGAGATTTTTTTTTGGTCTAGTAAACGTTTCTGATTACGTTTTGCCAAAATTACTTCCAATTCTTTAAGTGTTATTGATGATACATCAACTAAACCATCACCTCGCTTTTCATTACCGCTAATATGAGCTTCACTAGTACCTTGAAGATCATCAGTTGTAATTGAAATATTCTGAATATTACTACTACTTGTTGATGAAGATTGAACATCTGTCAGTAAATTTTCCTCTTTTAATTTATTGTCATGTATATTGTTTGCTAAGTAATTAATTGAATATTGTTTTAAGCCCTCAGCAGCAACTGATGTTCTTTCTATTGTTTCGCGGATAGTGTGCAGAACATTATCGACTTCTTTCTTTGGATTTTCAATGAATTGTTTAGTACAATGTTTTGTTTGTACTATATTGTTTTCGAAAATCTCTCTAACACTTGAATTTTTCCATAATTGTTGTATATATTCTTCATATGTTCTGCCAGCTTCTTTGGCAATAATTTGTACACCTTTTATCAAGGCAATAGCGTCATTACTACGACGTGACATCTTCTAAAAATGTTATTAATTAATTATTGTAACTATGAGTATCAATAAATTTATAAGAATACTTACAAAGTGTTTAATAACATGAATAAATTATAACACAGAAATTAGATGATGTAATTATTCAAAAATTGATGCAAAATAAAAAAAAAAAAAACATATAAAAATATTTTACACGACTGACATTTGAAGAGAAATCAAATATTTTCAATTTCAAATAAAATAAATTAATATAAAGTAACAAAAAATATTAAGAAGATAAGAAGGTTATGTAATTAAACTGACATTTGTTGATACAATAATATCAAAATAAGAATCGACCTCGTTAAGTCGATAACAACAAAAAGAAAATCGTTAAGTTTTATGTACAGTGGAAGTATCTATGAATGGCAATATATTTAAATATTTTGAAAATTATTTAAAGGATGTAATTTTACCCGTCGTGGTAGCGCAGTGGTTAAAGCACTAGACTAGAACGGCGGTAGACCGGAGTTCAAGCCTCACTGTAG
>JANSTX010024437.1:15196-33116 GCA_027564355.1 Penthetria funebris | reverse complement strand
AGAAAGTAAACTTAATAAATATCTTAGTTGAATTTGGGACTTTGCAGTCTATCAAACAAATTGATGACGTATTTGCCATCTAAGCATTATTAATAAAGATGAAATTCAAATGAAAATAATTTGTGCATTGATTATGATCTTGTATTTTAGAATGGACACCTATAAAAAATCAACCGGGTTCAGTAAATTTATAATGAAAATCACTTTTAAAGGTCATTAATTGTAGTAATTTTGACATCAGTGTATATATAAAACGGTAGCAAACTTTAAAATCTTTCAGTGGCGGTATAAATTTTTATCGTTAAATGTCAAATACGTCAAAAATTAACAGAAATACATTATCGACGCAAAGAACAGTATTTGATTTTCCTAAAATAGAGTAAGATGGTGTTACGTATATGTTTCGATAACATCACGATCGGTACATTGGTTAAAAAGTTAAAATGAAACAGACATTTATAGATAATTTGGTTTGAACTTGTAAACTTCAGAGATTCTAATGTCACATTGCTTTTAGTTTTGTTTATTACTTATTATGATAAAATCGAGGTTTTTTATGTTCAAGAATTTCAAAGTTAAATCATTGAGTAGAGAATATCGAAAGTGAAGTCAGATTTAAAATATTAAGTATAGCCTAAGTAATTGAAATAGTGTTTAATTATACAAACGCAATACATACTTAGCAGAATATTCATCCAAGTGTAATTTCTATCTACAAAATGAAAAAAAAAATTAATAAAATAAAATAAATGGCATTGATCAAAGGGCAGAAAAATTGATTATAATGCTAGAATCGAAATATTTTGTTCACAAAAATATTCAACAATAGATTTGTGTTTTCGTAGGTGAATTAAATTGTCGGACAACGTCAATAATGATCTTTAGGATACGATAAATCCATAGGATACGATAAATTCAAGAAGCAAAATTTTAGGAAAGTGTTCGAAATTGGTTTTACGTGAACTAATCATGCAGTTATTCAATTTATATTATTGTAAAAAAAATCGGCATGTTGGCAAAACAAACACAAATTATAATGTTGCCAATTGGGTGATGATATTTTACAATTAAATTCTAATTGCTAAAAATTTGGTCATAATAAATACATACAAACAGAGTAAATCAAATATCATTTAATATGATCAGCACTTCCTCGGAATGGTTCTTTCGATTTGTTAAAATTTTCTAGAAAGGCACAAAATACAATATTAAATTTTGACATCTATGATAATTTTATTAAAGTCCCTTTTTGTCTATAGATCTTGAAGGATGTGCTGAATTGTATCCACCATCTGTTTTAAAAAATTATAGTTCCATTTTCAGTATTGAGAAAATGGCAGGAAGTCATTCACTTAAATATCCAGTTCAATTAGAATTATATATGATTTCTACTAGTCATATTTATATTTTACTTTCTACAGAAGATAGTAACTCTTTTCCATTTTATGAAATTGGTAAAATTAAAATTTACAATTGTTTTACAAATGAAAAATTGATTGTTCAATAATTTAATCTGGTTACAGTATTGGGATGAGAATCACATACCGTCTCAATATTTCGAAAACGAGTTGGTAGTTCAGATCAGAATATAGTCACAACTAAGAGAAACAATGTACTTTCACCGGTTGATATTGCACCAGTAACAATAAGGATTAATTCAGGTTTTTGAAATTAATTTTAAATTTTAATTACTCAACAATTGGCATTTCGTACATTGTTTCGGAATTTTAGATCAGCTTCTGGAGGTATTTACTGCAAATGATAACAATGCATTATTAAGTTTTAAATTACCGGAAAATGATATCATAAAATACATAAGCTTCTCATCTCATGGTAAAATTCCAGCAAAGGTGTACTATGATTGTTATCAATCATCGTGTCCAAGTAAGTAGAATTGAAAAATGAAATTTGAATAAATTACAATAATTTCAATTAAATAATAATTTATTTTTGATTTTGGTGCAGACTATGCAGATGCACAAAAATTTGCATGCCGTACTTTATGTGGCTAATTGACTTTGGATAATTTTGTTTAAAGATTTTAATGATGTTAACATTTTTTACATTATATTTTTAGTTTTAAATAAAAAAATGATTTCAAACTTTATATAATTGTTTTAACAAATAACATTATCCTAATCTGAATGCAATGCTCTAAAATACTATTGCAAATAGAGTTAGCACCTTAATGGCTGAATACAGACATTAGAACCTTTATTGTAGACAGGAAGTCATTCTATCTCTTTTATGTTGATATCCGTCATATAAGGTTAATTCAATTAAAATTTTACTCATTGGTTAACAATAAGAAGCGTGCACTTATTCACGTTTTTGAGCTTTTTATATTATTTTTTTTTTGTATACACGGTACCCAGAATGTGTTTTAAGAGAGCATAATAACCTTCATGACTTTTCCAAATGGTATATTATTTTAAACGCAGCCCATTCATCAACTTCTAATCGTATGAGAGGGTTTTGATTAGGGTAACTATTTAACAGATAAATTGACGATGAAGTTTACATCAAAATGAAATTTGCTTGAAAATAGTGGATGATTAATGCGATATGTGTCAATTACGGCGTAAATAGATCATTGGCATATTATTCTTGTAATTGAAGTCTGATTAATGCGATATGTGTCGAATGGCATAAATAGATCATTGGTATATTATTCTCTTATTTTTGATTCTTTTAAATATTAATACAATAATTAAAAAATTTGTTGTGGATTAAGTTTGTTGGGTTATCGAAACGAAACAGAAGAAACAGGAACAGAATTATTCTTCTAATAAATCAAAAAAAAAAAACCTGATAATACAAGTCTGAAATACTAAATGAATCCAGTATAATATTCACTTATTTAAGTCGATCAATAAATTTTATAATCAATTACCTTTCATACAAAATAAAAGATCACGCTCACCAATTAAATTTGCGATCTTAAATTTTAAATGTGACTAGTCAAAGGCATATCGATATTGTGTATATAAAACGTTTGCAAACTTTAACGATCTCTTAGTCACAGTGTAAATTTTGGTGTAACCAATCGATATTTATTTGAGATGAAACAAGCGAGTTTTGCTTTAATTGTCGTTTTTTTCTTGGAAAGTTCTTTATGTGCTAATAAATTTAATGTGAATTATAATGGCAAGTTTATTTGCATTCCATATTATAATATGATTGTGTTTTGAAATTATAGTTGCTAAAGAGAATTCTCAAGTGTATATATGACATTATCAATCAAATAATGCCAAAGTGGCAGCAAATTAGATGACCGAATTGGTTACTTTTTTTCTATGAATGAACTATAATAAAGTGGTATATCGTTTATATGTTTCAATATCATTTTGTACACAAGCCTATAATATTTGGATGTAATTTTTGACTAAAGACAAGTGGATGCGAATATTTATGAAATTCATATTCTTTCGAAGTATATTACAGGTCATAAAGTGACGCAACAATATTTAAATATAGTCGCCATATATACATTAACGTTCCTGAAATGCAAATTAATCGTTAGACTGTGTTTTTCGTATATACGTAATACATATTATGACTTAGTTACAAAAATTTCAATTGCGGCAAAAATGCCTAGTGTAAAATTCTGAAAATTATGAAAAATTCAGTATTGATTTTTAGAATTAATTATGGCGACTAATATATAACAATTTAATACATTTTATTTTTAAATTCACATTTTTTTTTTAATTAAACAGCTCTAGGAAGATGTAAGGAGTATTATCCGTCAATTGTGTATAATTATAGTGAATTTTTCAATATTGACGAAATGGCAGGAAGTCGTTCAATTGTTTATCCAGTACAATTACAGCTATTTGTTATTTCTGCTCGAGATATTCATTTTGCACTTATAACAGAAAATAGTGCATCGGTTCCATTTTATGAAATTGGTAAAATTTGAATTTACAATTTTATTGTAAATAGAAAATGGATTATAATTTAAATGGATTACAGTATTGGGAACGGAATCAAACACCTTATCATCATTTCGAATACGAGATGGTATAACTAAAGATTATACCGATGAAGTACTAACTGAAAGAGATAATGTACTTTCATTAATTGATATTGTACCAGTAACAATAAGGATCAATTTAAGTATTCGAAATAAATTTTATCACTTGGAATTTCATAAATTGTTTCAAAATTTTAGATCAGCGTCTTGAGGTATTCACTACAGACAGTAACAATATATTATTAAGTTATGATTTACCGGCATCAGATTTCATAAAATATATACGCTTCACATCTCACGATAATGTTCCAGCAAAGGTGTACTTCGATTGTGGACCATCATTCTGTAAATATAACTATTAAAATCGATATAAATCGCGTAAAGAAATTTTAATTAAATATAATATTTAATTAATTTTAGGTGCAGACTTTGATGACACACATAAGTTTGCATGCAGTACTTTATGTGGCTAACAAGGATTGAAATTTTTTTATGGTTTCAAAAGTATTCAAATTATTATATGCTTAATGTAATGTCCCATATCAATATTTCTAATTTTTACTGATTGAGGTGATGCATTAAATTTACTTTCATAATTAAATTTGTTCAATCATTACACTATGCAACATTTCCTTTATTACAATTTGCAGTGATGGAGCACCTGGTGACCAAAACCATGCAAAAATTTGGCATTTTATACTTCTGTGCATGCATCGCAATATTAGATGATTTTGATAGCAATCGATATTTGTCATGTAAAATTGTTATGTCATCCCTAACTATAAGTGATTATATTCAAAATTAATTACTACGTCACAAAAATACGAACTTCATAATATTTTGCTTAATGAAACATAGAACAACCACAACAATTGTCGTTTTTATGTTATTTTATGCAAACTTTCTGTAGCTATACAGAGCTAGTACACAGCTAGGTTTATATACTATGCTCAATGGTTGTGCATATTCCTCGTTTTTTTTTACAAAAATGTAAGATACATTCAATTAAAATATTATATAGGGTTGTGGATAAATAAGCTTGATATCAAAGGAAAAACGGAAATAAAAAATGCAATACAATGGGTAAAGAAGCAAATTATGCTTGAAGAACTTCAAATATATGCTATATATAGCAATTGTAATAATTGAAATATTTTTATTTAAATGTGTCTCTATTATTGTCACTTCAATTTTAAACTAAAACAATGGTAACGCTAACTCAAATATAAGAAGTGAGAAATGTTTTCAAAACATTTTATCTGTATTTAGAAAAGGAAGTTTGTTATTTCTGGCATGAACTCCCCACACATACGATCAGACAAAACATATTGAATTAAACTAAGTATACCCTTCGAGTATACAAATTTGATTGAAAAAACAATAGACTTTCTTAAAGTATTTATAAAGAACAATACCATAAAATAAACATTATTTTGTTTTATTATTTGTCTAAATTGTAATTGAATTAACGAATTATTTGGATTTGTCTTTGCCATTTCTTTGTTGTACATTGTAAAGAAGTTCATTAAGCGAATGAAAGTCATTGCTCGCTCCTTTTAATGGAGTTTAATTTGGTTCCTCTTAACAGAAATTATAAGAAAGTTTTGCGCGAATATTTGAATTATGTGCATACCACTCAATATAATTTGGCATATGTTTGTATGTAAAAACATATAACAGTAGATACTTTGAATTTGTATATTTTGTGGAATAATTAACTTTATAGAAGAGTATTGCATTGCATAAATAAATTTATATTTAAACATGAATATTTCATATTGATAAAGACAATTAATAGAGTTGATATTTATAGAAAGTTTTATGGAATTGTGAATATTTTAAGTAAACATGTTGCGTTAATCAATAATTGCATGAGATGATACTAGCAGACTACTAGTTACTAGTGTACATAATTGGAATACAAGTTGCTTACAGTGAATTAACGTTATGATGTAAAATATCTAACGCATCAAATCTAAAAAAATCACAGCAAAAAAAAAAAAACAGATATTTTAGAACTTCACATTGATAATCCAGTATGACGTGTTATATATTACATTTTCTATTACGACCGCGATATCAACAATAACACCGACACTGACTCTAAAATCGACTTCGCCACCGACTCCGAATTCGATTCCGACTCCGATTTCGACTGCGACTCCCATTCAGATACCGACTTTATTTATTGCTCATTTCATGCACATGGTTGTACAAATCAATGTTATTTATTGCACAGTTACCACCGTTTACATATAGTTATGTGGATTTGATTTCATCACGATTTAAAGCAGATTTCTTTGTAGAAGGTTTCTGTTAATTGAACTCTAACCAACATGAACTTGGAGTTCAATCTGTTGAACCTCATTTGTCATTAGTAAACTGTCCCTAGATTGAATTGGACGTATTCTAAAGAACTATTCAGTTAGTTTGCCTATCAGATGGAAAGTTTACCTTATGTTATTTGAATTTGAAGCATATTGAGCCCGTACAACTATGTTTTTAAAAACGTACGCCAATACTATTCAGTTGTTTCGCTAACCCGTACATTTTGATTGACCCCGTTAATAAATTCAATTTGCTGCAAATATCACTTTATTACTTGCTACTATAGTAATTCGCCAATGATAAGCACAGATGTAATATATCCGACTGTTCTTGTTAATTTGAAATTTTTAATTTTCTTTGAATTGCATACCTTTTGGATGTTGGTCTGGAGTTTCTGCAAGTAATCATATACGTAATCGTAAATACGAGTATAATATAATTAATCATACAAAAAAAATCCTTTCAAATTTTAATTGAACTACGTTACCTCTCACATCAAGGATCATAAAGCAACATTCTCATATGGAAAAAAATGATCAAACCTATAAATTTTGGATCCAATTATGCAACGAAAACTATAAATCTTCCAAGTATTATTCTAAACAAGTCAGTTGAATCAGGGTGTTGTAATAATAATATAAGACCATTATAATTTGTCGGGGTATCGTTGAATGAAATAATCCAATTATGGTAGAAAATTCAGAAAAGGGTTTCACTCAAGTGGGAAATTCTGCAATTATTTGTTGTACAGAATTAATAAAAATGAGAAAAAAAAGGTATAAAGGAATTTTAATTCAATAAACCAGTGTATGTATGCACATGTTGCAGTTGTTTGGGTATATGCTTTCAGTATAATGAACGAAAGAGAACAAGAAATTATAATTGAATGATGTTTTAACTGAAGTTAGAAAAAAAAATTAACCCTTTTTTCCATCGAAGAAATGAGTTTTCCATTTATTTATTCTTATATAAACTACAAACTAATGGATGAATAGTTGCCAATTGTGTCCATCAGTTTAGTGATTATTGAACTTATGCTACAATATTTAGTGATTATTGTCATACCTATTTTTGCACAATATGATCCTTGGATCTATTTTACTAATCTCTAACTGCGTATCCTTAAAATTTCCGTGAAAATTTAAATGATTTTAATATTTTTAGATACCATTTAATGTTTTGTTTATCACTCATGAGTTTTGACCTAATCCAATTATATTCTAAAGGTTTCTGGTGTAATTGTTTTTTATTAGTTTTGCACTCTATTAAAATTTTGCACAGGAGCTAATATATGATAGTCCATGGCAGAATTTCTATTGTCATTATCATCATCATCTCGATCTTTACTCTACGCAGGAGCATAGGGCTTTCACGAACAGCCTATTTTTCATGATCTCTTGCCAGCAACTTCACTTTACGCCATTCTCTTCCACTGGTGCTTGCCTTCTTAATAACGGTTCTTTGCCACGTTGTTTTTTAACGAACCGATCAATTGAATACCTATAACAATTTGTTTTAAAAATGCGCAACTTTAGAATTTTTGAAATTTGTGACTATATATATAGTACTTTTTTCAAATAGTTATCATCGCAATTAGGACATTTTTTGGCAGTATACTGACTTCAATCATATACAAAAATACACATTATGAATGGTTTACAGAAACGTCCAATTCAACTGTTTATATTTTTCAATAAACTGGACGCTGTGCGATGATTAAGTCACAAAAGGGAAAAGAAAAGGATAATGTAAAGGAGGGTCTGGAAGATTAATGATAGGTTCACACATTTTTTAACTTGTTTTTTTTTTTTTTGTATTTTGCTATTCAATTTTAAAGAAACCAAATGTCATATACGAAACCGTATGTATAACATTCACGTTTATTTGTTCTCATGGAAGTTAGAAAGGAAAATAAATAAAGGAGTTAAAATATTGCAATTCGGTATAAGTACTCTCTTGTACTTGTATATACACAAAACTCATTTTCAAAAGAAAAACTATAAATCTTTATGGCATTATCCAAAACAAGAAATCTAAATTAGTTTAAACTTATACGAGGATAATGAATACGTTGTTATGGTTGTGAAAGGAATCGGAATGAAGTAATCCAATTATAATTTTATAGAAGAAGGGTTTAAAATTAACGAAATAAAATTTTTGCAAGAAATGTATTCATATAAATTAGTAAAGGGTGGCAAATAGTACATAATATACTCCTTTATAACTATATATATATATATATATAATATGCACCTTAATTTTAATTTGGGGTTATTCAAATTTTAAACGAAAATTATAAACCGCCAAGACTGTTTTTCTGGCCATTATATCTTAAACATCTTTCTACTTCAAATGTATCACTCATTGTTTTCAAATGAATAAGACAGTAGATCCACAGAAAAGGTGATGGTATTTCACGGATTAGTTGTCGTAGTAATTAGAATTTGTCACTCAAAATCATAGCTTAATTTTATGTTTAACATGTTTCCACTGATTCTTCTCACAAAATTAAATAGTTCTTTTTTCGCTGATCTCATATTATGTGATTCCTGAATGAAACATAACCAGACGAGATTTCTATTATGATTCTAAATCATTTTTTTTTTTAATATCAAATCTATTTTTCAGAGAATGACTGTCCTTTAACGCTTTAATGATCTTGCCCAAAACAATTTTTAAAGAGTTAGAAATATCAAGTGCAAGAACACTCGCCTCGCCGAATATGTGAATTCTTATACTCCAAAACTGATGCTTAAAAATAACATAACAAATTATAATATTAAATTATAATTGACAGTGATTGTCTGATCTTGAGACGATGTTCACCATTATCGGTCAATAATGTCACAAGACATTATACTGGAATTCAAGGTCGACCAAAAATAATGTAATGGAGAACTGTCATTGTAGAGCCTAGTTTCAGTTAGCTGTGCAGCTAAGTGAATGTACTGGGCTAGAAAAAGTAAATAATAACTGTTGTTCATTGTAGCCCTATGCTCCAGCGTGCGTGTTTATTGAAATGAAGGTGATGGTGGTAGTAATTTTACGTTAAAGCCATCATATTTACTAGTACTTAGTTTCACTTTAGCTATGGTCCAAGTTCCACCACAAATTGTGATATTAAAACACAAATAAAACGCCACCATACGCTAGCTTAATGCAAGTTTGAAAGTTCAGATCTCTTTTGTTGTTAATAATTTAGTACTAATATAGAAACTGAGAATATCAGTCAGCAGATTTAATCCATTTTTAAACTAGGCCTCACCCTAAAGGGTTATTTATTACTACATTCTATGATTGACGTTCATTATAAGTTGTTGTGATTGTGTGTGGTCCATCATCTTGACCATCTGAACTAACTATACATATTGAAATAGATTGCCGAACCTATTAAATTATTCTGATTTTATTATTTTTTAATGAATAGAAAATATTATTGGACTTTCAAGGAAAATTTCCATAAGATAAATTAACCTTTTTTATAAGAACATTGCCAAAATGAAACTTTCAAGCTCCACCCAAAAGCTTATCGCCAGAATATAAAATAACCACGCCTTATATATTCCAAGCGTTTTAGTTATTCTTGGAAATGTAATGGAATATACTAAAGCTTACAATTATTAACTGTTGCTTTTTTCCCTTATTTAAGCATTGGTGGTTGGTGGAAAATTCAACTTTCTTAATTATATATGAGCATATGTACATACATAGAATTAGAAATTAAGATGCTTCCTTTTCTGAAATGAACATATACATTCCAATGGTTTCGGAAAAAAATGTGTATTTGAAGAAAATCGTTATTTATACAGTCGTAGCCACTTCCGGTGAATTGCATTGTTATTTACCGCCTTTAATTAGAAAATTGATAAACGTATTGCAAAATTTTCATTAAAAATTGCTAAACATAAAGAAATTTTCAGTTCAAATAAAATATGGGGTAAATTTCTAGGAAAATATTCACCCTTATTTGCAATTTAAAATATTGTGTGTCGCAGTTTAAATACTTGCACAAAGTTAAATTATTGTTTTAATTTGAGTAATAATAACTTATCATATGCACGACGTATTCTTTAAAATATAAGGAAAAAGGGTTAAGCTTTAAATAATAATATTTTCCCATATGTGAAAAATGTCTTTGATCCGCACTTCATACATATTATTAAATTAACAAATTTTTGGCATATTCAAATTTTAAATAATTTTTTGGGACATGTCAAAAGATTATATTGGGGTTATGGCTGAAGCATTACTTGATGGTTACAAATGTACCATCATATAATAAATATCAGTGACAGTAAAATTTACGTACAGAGGGTTAATTTATCAATAGCAGGCAGCTAATTTCATTTATACATAGGCGTCAAAATTTATCACAGCTATAAATATGACAACCTTTTAGATGTATTCAATATTGCAGACAGAGAGTCATCTGTCAAGTTGTAATGTGTAATAATATATAAAAGTGTTGCACGAACCTGAAATGTCAGCTGTTACATTGACTTTTTTCCTTTAACAACACTTTTCCGTACAAATGACACAAAATTCAAATCCTGAAGTGAATTTTGACACACACTTTATATATTATTACACATTTTTAATATGAAACGTGATTAGATCATCATATAACATACAGTGAGATCACTTGGCGTCAATTACAAACATCGATGTAAGATTTTTTTTTGTATTCAATTTAGTATAAGGCGAGCAGAAACGATATGTGTGGTATTTTAAAAATTTGACTACGTAATTTTACTTTGCTTCTATGTATAGAAAATATTCTTTTATCCTATATCAGAATAAGTGCATGAATTATAGTTATCTTAACTTATTGCCGAGAGACTACACAAAAGTTTATTACCATTGGACCACATTACTATAATACCGTGTGCTTTTATCAATTTTACCTTCATAACACATAAGTTTTAAGATGAGAGCATATCAGTTTGACAGTGAGACCATCAGAAGTATTAGTGTGAGATCAGGTACTGTGATATTCTTACAAAAAAAAAAAAACCAGTGCTAAACCACTTGTTATACTTCAGGGCATTGAAAATGAAGTGTTGAAAAATTATCACTATTTAGCGACTATGAGTTATAATTGAATACCACAGTAATGCGTCTAGTGTAGATAACTAAAAGTTTGGAAAAGAATCATTTATTGATTCCATCCATATCCTTATATATAATCCGTTTAAAAACCTTCAATTTACATGGTCTATATTTGTTGTCAAAATTATCTATTATATGGTCATACAAATATATACTTTTATTAATAAATAAATAAACGTATATGAAATTCATTGTCAATAAAAAAATCCCAATAAAACATTAAATCGCATGCATTGAACAACATTTAAAAATAAATGTTCTCATCATTTATGAAATCATCCCCTTGTTTATTTGATCTGATTTTGACAGGTTCGCTTATATTTACCAACTGAAAAAAAAAAACTACCGCTTGCAGACATTGATTTGACAAGGATCTTCTGTTAAGTGAAGTGAAGTACAAACAAAATAAAGAACCACACCGTCACAAATTCAAACAAAACCAATGCTTAAAATATGAAGAAAAAATATATTGCTATTTTTTCATCATACCAAAAATATAATAATTTTCATCCCCAAAAATAAATTTTGTTTTGTTTTTCTATTAATCAAATTGTATTTAATAAATTTAATATTTTATTAAATTTGAAAAACGGCCAAGATATTTATATAAAATACAATCAACCAAATAGACCTACCCTCATTTCACATTTTTTCCTCTTCATTCTTTTTTTTGGGTTTGTGAAATTTGAAATTAGAAAGAAATTATCTCCCCTAAATGCTATTACATGATTAATTTAATTAAAATGACATTTATATTTATCCAGTTGAATGAATTTGACGATATTCTTTTGTAGTACATATTTTAAATTATTATTTTAATACTATCAATGACCGATCTTGATGACGATTGAAAGTGCTAGCTGCAAATAACGGATCGTAATACCGATAATGGTACTATATACATATAACCATATAATAAGATTAAAATTATTTTTTTAAAATTAATTATGTAATCAAATTAAAAACAATGTATTCTTTTCCCTACTACTAACTAAATAGGTTCACAAACAAGTTAGCCGCAGCACGCGTATTAGAATGTTATAATCAAATTCGAATTTTGGTTATAGGATGTGATGCAGAAACAGGAATTCTGTATTACACCTGTAGAAATTGTCGGTATCAGTTTATAGTTTAGCTTTTATTTGTAGTCAGAACACAAAGGATATTTATTATTATTAGAATTACATACCTCATAATTTTTTATTTATACAATGTACTACGCATACTTTTTATTTGTTCCATTGTTAACACTTTATGTAAAGTGTACACTAACGAATAGAACTCATATATTTGTAATAGCTTCCATTAATATAGGGTTACAAAAAAATCAGTTCGCCGATTTGGCGATTAAATTTATTCTGCGGCGTATGTAAATAGATTGCGATAAAACTACAAGATCACATATTCGAGTACTTAGGAAATAATGAATTTAACTCAAATGTATTACTGAGCCGATTGGAATGCCAAGATGACAGAAGAAAGGTTTAGACTACACATGATTAATTATTATGGTGCCACATTTGTACAAATTGTATTTACATTACATAACATCACAACACCATTCATTTAAACGAGCTGTATATATCCAATTTTTGCAAATTTACAATACACCTGTCTAAATTAAAAATAATGATGCCATCCATTTATATATAACATACTTTACATCTACATATTTTCTTTCTTAAAAACCCATCACACAATCTCCTCCATTAAATATAAATTTATCCTACTTAATGCGCTAAGATATACATAAAGTTCTCAATTTAAGTCGCTAAAATAAAGTTGAAATACTTGCACCCTTAGGCTTATTTCCCATTAACATAACCATCATTTTGTCTGGTAAAATTTTCTTTAACAAAATCAGCGGTAATGGCACGACTAGAATAAAGAAAAGCTACGAATGAGAAAAGTTATTAAAAGATAAAGAAATAGCTATGCGGTATTAAGGGACAAATTTGTATACATTTGTAAGGATTTGGTGATGGATTAGTTTAACAGAAAAATGGCAATAGAATTTTCTTTTCAAATTACAACATTAACATTTGTTTATATATATATATATACATAAAGTTGTTTACAGTTTTCTTGTTATTTTTCCGGATTAAAAAGGAAGAAATTAATTTTCCTAATTTCGTTAAAAGTAACTCATTTATTGTTGTAACCTTCTCTAAAAACTTAATTTAGAGCGAATTGCATTGAATATATGAAAATACCTGCAAATAATTATGGCTGAGTTATTCTGGACAATGAACTTAGAAGAACTTAGAAAATTTTGGATGGAAGTACGGCTTAATATCATTGTGGAACAAATAAATGCAAAAACCGTAATAACCTTAAAATTTCAGAAGCGGTGGCTGTCAAAAAGAAGGTAGAAAATATCAAAAAAAATTTTTTTTTTAAATGATGGGTTATAATCAAAATGCTAATGGCTAATCAAATAGACAGTTGTTTGGCCACATAGTAGACTACAATTAATTAAATTCTAGTTGGTAAAACAGTAGTTATTGCACCTGTTCATCCACCGAAAGGAACAGATAAGCTGGCTATTGAAAATGCTATTATAGTGTTAAAATTTTCTTCAAAACTGTGAACTATAGACCTAATGATAGAGTAAAATTTAGTATCAAGCGAGCAGCAATAGTGTTTTTAGCAATTTAAATTTACCACTTGTTTTGTCTTAGGGTACAGAAAACATTTTTTTTTAGCCAGAATCATAATAAATGGCATTTTATTAATAGAGAATATTTTTTAAATAGAGAGTATGTTCGTCAATTTATAAATTCCATTCACTGGACAGCTGCAATATTTTATCTAGCTTTATGCGATTTATATCAGAGAATAATAACTGCTAGAATGCATTTTTTATGAAAAAATCGAAATATCATGAGAACGGTTGAAGTTTTGCCATCTTGCGGTCTGATGAAGAACAATGTACCAGCACCAGTCTGTGTAATAAGGCAAATTGTTTTGTTCCCCGAAAAGCTGCTACAATTTATCCACCTATTATGGAATTTGTCTCAGAAAATCATAACTACTAGAATGGATTTTCTACAAACAAACAGAAATATCGCAAGAGTGGCTATACCGCTTTGGTGTTTGAGGAAAAAAAAAACAATCATTCGTAATCATTTACTGCGGTAGAAAGTATGCCGTGAAGATGCTCGCAGTACATCTGCTTTCTTTTTCACTTTATTATTAAACCTCTATCTTGAAGCGTGTTTTCATCGAAAAAATGTTAATTTAGTAGAATCGAATCTTTGGCCAAAACAAAATATATATTCAAATGGAGGGAACTATCCGTAAGCATTCAGTTAAAATACTGTCTGAAACATATTCTTGGAACTTTATAGAATAGAGAAATTCTTATAAATTATGTCACAAAATATGTCTTCTATGTAAAAATATTTACATTGGACTTGAAGTTGTATAATTTTTCAATAAAAATATAATTATTTATAATATATTCATAATCAGAATCTAGAAATAAGGCTCGTTATTAAATTCTTAGGAAATGAAATAAAAATGAAAACTCTGATGGTAATTAAAGTTGTGAATGCGTTTATAATACCCCCAAAATAATGTCAAATAAATTTTGAAAGATCTAAAATAACTTCATTATCACGTGGATTTGACTTAAGTCTTACTCACAATTAGACAATATCATGTAACAAAAGGGCAACAGGATAACACGTTGTTTTAAAATTACAATAAAAGTGTTTTTATAAAATGGTTAATGAATGGTTACTTAATCAGAGACTAAAATTTAAAAACGTATGGTTCTGTAATAATCTGAATTTTATTGAGAAATTTTGGAATATAATAGAAATCAAGTAATTGGAAATGTTTATTTAATATTAAGAATCAATCTGATTCGCCATTATGTTAAGAGAATTTATTAAAGTACATTAACTATATCAGTTGCAATATAACAGTCTTCAATAATATCGATGACTTTGATACAATTATTGATGGTGTGTGTCTTTGCTAATGTAGGCTATTTTGTCAACCATTTGAAAACTGTTATAATTAAATGTTTAAACAAAGTTGGTTTTAAAATCATGTTAAATAATAGTAAATTAATTTTATTACACTCAAGATAATTTCATAAAAACTGTTGAATAGACCTGAAGGATGTTTGTATTTGATTCAAATGTGATCGTTTAGATTGTGGATTATATATTAATTGTTTGATGACACCATGTACTTCCAAGTTGAAATGATGATGATAATGATGACTGCTACACCTACATATAATTTGATTTGATTTCATCACTACAATTTCTTATCGAAAATGTTATAGAAAACCAGAAGTCACATATGATCAACTTGTATCCATTTCATTAGTAAATAAAGAACACATTTTACATTATATTTATATCCTAATCCTTATAATGTATTTATGTTCAAACAAAATAACTATTATTTATTATTATGCCAATCAAATTAACAATACTCCATTAGAAACGCATATTATTATCCTTTACATATTTTTCTCCTATATCTCTATTTTAGATTCCTTTATATATTTATTTTATTTTGTCATCACATGTTCATTTAGGTTTCGTTTCAGGACATTTATACTATCAAAATAAATATAGATATCTTCTTACATTATGTTTGATATTCTTAATAACTTTTCTATATACTGCGTGTACTGGGTAGCCACATTATAACAGATAAAATGTATAAAGAAACAGTAGTCAGACAAACGAATATTTATCCCTAGGGATATGTTCATCTTATGTATGTATATATATATACGCGTATATACAACATACATATAACCATTCGAATTACAGCATAACGATTTGTCTTTGTATAAAAAGGATATTAGAAAAGAAGTTTTTATAACTTCATAAGATAGTTATATATGCGTACTTATATATATCCTGTTCGACTAGATATTAAAAGAAGGACTCACAATGACAAAAGAATTATTTTTATTGTATAATTGAAGTTGATTTGTTTTTTGATTAAAATTGTTGGTGATGATTTTTATTTTTATTTATATAATTTGACGAAATAGTTGTATGACTGTGATCTGTAAATAAGGGTGAGAAGAATATACAATAGATAAATACTACGTATATTAAAAATATATATAGCAGATATCTTAGACACTTGAATATAAAGGATTATTATCATCATAAATTTGAATCTTACTAAATATGCACCAAATCAATAACATAAAGCATGTAATCAAATTTCATTAAGATGACTTTGTCAATTTTTAGTAAAGACATACACCATATTTCAATTTAGAAAACGTCTAAATAAATCATAATTTCAAAAATAAAAATTTATATTTTATTAATCGGATTGTAGGACAACAAAAACCGAACAGAATATTTGTGTAATTTCAAATAATGATTTCTAATTTTATATATTTTGGAAGTAACTTTTATGAAATAACCATATCTTGAATGCTGAAAACAGACTTGGTATGTAAGCGTTAATGTACGAAAAATTTCAGAGAAACAAAAATTGAGATTATAAAATATACATAAAGTTTCGATGCACGATTAGTATATATTTATCTGGGCATTAGCAAAGACTTAACACTTCCTCGACACGGAACCCCTTCAGCATAGGCTAAATTTGAGTTAACTAATTTTTAATTTAGAGATTCATGTTGATATTTTGGTAATGTCGAATATGAAAGTTGACATATTTTATGATCATTTTTCAAGCGTCCACACGAGAAAATATACATGAGTTGTGCTATCTAGATGTTAGTCAGCGTTTCACTCGTCACCTTCTCACATTGTTATACCTTATCAATTTCCATTGATTTAATGTATTCAGTTTATCTAAAAAATGTGTAGCTATAAATTAATGTTTATCTTACAAGCAATCAAGATGATATTATTATGTATATTTATAATTTGTTTAACAATATTATAATTTAATCTTTAATTAAGTAAAACTTCCTTAAGTATAACTTAATTTATTCAAGAGAAGAGGCGCGATTAAATATACTTAACGAAATGTATATTATTTGTTCTACTTTTCATTTTAAATCCAACAAGATTTTAATTTTACCCGAAAAACAGAGGTAGGACGTTAAAATCCCATATAAGAAATATACACATTTGCCCTACTAGGATATGTAGGGTATACTTTATTATACTGTATACATATATAGGTATATAAATACGAGTATTTTATGTGGGTGGTTAATTTAAATATCATTTGCATTATTTTAGACAAAATGTAATTAAGAATATCTTGAGAATCTTGACATTTGAATTAAGTGTTCTCTGGATTTTATTTAAAATAATTATAAGCGTTTAATTTTTGTTTTTTTTTTTCTATTCTCCTTCAAATCAGGATTTACATGATTATGTGAATGTGTCAGATAAGATGTAAGTTAATGAATTTCATTATAAGAATAATATTAAAAAACATTTATGGAATATGTCAATTTATATAATCGAAAATTGTGATGTGATCCGTGTCAGAAAACGGAATGCAATAATAAAGTTACTCGCTAATATACAATGCCAT
>JANSTX010024437.1:0-15096 GCA_027564355.1 Penthetria funebris | reverse complement strand
TAATCGAAAATTGTGATGTGATCCGTGTCAGAAAACGGAATGCAATAATAAAGTTACTCGCTAATATACAATGCCATTGATGTTGTCCCAAATAAGAGAAAAACATAAATTTTATGTGGATGTAATATAATATAACAGTGGATGAAATATTAGAACAATGTTGGAATCGACGAAGTAATTGGGCAGATTCATAACAATCAATTGGTTACTTGAATTTCGTCTTGCAGTATATTTAAAGAGACTGGGATGATGATTATGATAATGATGATTTTGATATTGTTAATATAACATATCTTTTGCAACCAGACCATCAATCTACCATTGCTATAGAAGGACTATGTTTTTTTTTTTTTAATTTTTAAATGTACACACTGTACCTTTTCTATATTTATACTCATAATCATGGTAATAATTCATACTTAGGAAAATAACAACAGAACGAAAAATCTAAAGGATAAAAATCGTTTTGTGTCATGTCGACATTTATTTTTTATTTACTTTTATGGCTTCACATTGTGAAAATCCTTGCTGTGAAAATCCTGACAGAAAAGGGGAATTCCAAGAATTTATTTGCAACTATATTATATCCTCTTTATCAAAAAAAAAAAAGAAAAAAAAAATGAAATAAAATGTCTACGATTTATGTCCTTTTACTATAATATACGAGCATATGAGCGTATATTATTGAACCATGTTGGTCAATAGCCCAAGAAATGGAAAATCTCTATCAATGATGGTGCTGATAGTGGTGATGGAATGTGTCCTTTTCTCTACTTGTATTATGATTTCAAATTTTTATTTTGAAATAACAAATTATTAAGGGATGTGGAATGGAAGAAAAAAGACTCACTAATTGTTTGCCAAGAAACATTAATATTGTTTCAATATATTCTCATCCATCATAATCATTTTATAGTACTGATGATATTATTCTATGGTGATAGTTTATGATTGGCAAGGAT
This sequence comes from Penthetria funebris, assembly GCA_027564355.1. NCBI lineage: Eukaryota > Metazoa > Arthropoda > Insecta > Diptera > Pleciidae > Penthetria > Penthetria funebris. Next base: position 14,134 of record JANSTX010024437.1, on the reverse strand, counting down.
AATTCAATAATATAAACATTCATATATATATTTATATAATATATAGGTATATTGTAGGGCTGACGAGATATATCCATTCACACTCTATTAAGTACCAAAAGGAAGTATTCGGCATACCACATTATGTTGGCTATATCTTATCGATCCCATAAATCATCTACTGTAAAGGGGATAATATCCAAAAATGTTATACAGCTATGTTTGCATACACATGTATCCTTGTATTATATACATAAATATACATAACTTGAATTCATAGTGTGTTTGGATTTTATATGTTGCGGGTATTGAAAATCTCCTTCTTTTCCAACATAAACCAGATATATTAAATTATGTTTTCAATGAAACCGTAAAAGAAGAATAAATTCTAAATAAGGAGTTATACATTTATAGTGGATACGGTGTCGTCTGGCTAATATCACATAATATTCTTATCAGAAGTTTAGAGTTCATTTATTTTGCATAAAACATCATCATCATCATCATCATAATCATCATTTGTGGTATTTTTTTTATCTGCTGATATCATCGTAGACATTATCATTATATGGATAAAAAAAATGGCTATTTGTTGATATTTTAGAACATCACTTATCACAGTGAACAGTGCCAATTGGAAAGTAGCACATATACCTATTCGCTATAAAGTTATTTTTAAGCTATTCCACGAGTATACACGCTACAAGCCATAGTATACTTCATATATGGCAGCAAGAACTTTAAACTTAATCTCTATTATGGGGTTAATCACCCTAACGGAAATTAACAAAGCAGACTATAGAAAGTAAACATCAAAAGTTATTTCCGGGGGAGATATTTTATTTTTTTTTTCATTCTTTAAACTTCATTTATATATTGCAATTTATAAGGCTAAAAGCTTATAAATTGCAGTATATAAGTGAATATTGATAATGAAGTATAGTCAATAAAAAAAAAAAAAAAATTGAAAACAAAATTTAATTAATTAAATTTTAAATCGAGAATTTTATTGAAAATTTGCATTATGACGTAATGTAACCACATTTGAATGTAAGCGGATAGAGTCGAGCATCTATTTGAAGTATCACATCTGAATGTGGAACGAATTGATGCATTCAATTCCACCAACCTCGACAAAACTATGTATGCTTATAAATCATATTGCTGAAAAGCATTTATTACACACGAGAACCGTTTAAAAATGGTTTCGGGTTGGAAACAATATGAAATCTAAAATTTTAGAATAATACTTGAACTGAGGTACAAACTCAATTTCCATATGGGATGAGTGAGAGTTAACGAATGGAGAACTGTAAAAAGGATCATACACACTTTCTGTTTGGGTAAACGGCTAATTTGGATCACAACAATAGAATTGGTTTATTGATGAGTATCTCTACAAAGCGTAGAGTACGTTATCTGGAAATTTAGAATAAATTTTCCTTTCAAAAAAACTACGCTCATATTGACGAAAATTTGAATTTGTCACACGATGTTAGGTGGCACTTTTTAATTTTCACAGCCATACTATAGTACCGATAAATAATTTGTTTTAAAAATGTATTACACTCGATTTTTCCATTCGACTCTATTCAGCATAGCAAACATATGTCGATCGTTTTTTATCCGGAACCTTATACATCTGTTTCAGCACCAATTGAACATCTCATCAACGTACACCAATGTTCATTAATTTTCATCATTTTACAATATAACTTTAATGACAATCATACTCATCTTTATCACTTATTGTGCAACGATTTTTATAGCCCTTAAAATATACTCAACTATAACACCCTTTGTTTATTGTCATATTCACATACAAGCATTTTATGTTTAAGATCTGGTGGTTCTTGTGCCAGACTACATACAGAAAACTTTGCAATACACGAGTATATTACTGATAAAAATAGACACATTTATTTTATAAAGTATCCCTCTCAATTCCACCCTATGTGAATGAAAATCCTGCATATTTACCCACCATTGATTTGTTTCAGATCAATATGTACAAAAAATAATTACGTAAATATAACAAAAAAAAAAAAAGATTAAACGAAATCGAATATACAACTGAACTTATTTTTTTTTTTTTTTTTTATTATTATTTTACCATTTTCTTACAAATTATCCCTAGGAATCGCTTAATTTTTGCTTACCTCTACAACTTATCCTTGACAGAAAAGTAAATTTTTCCCATTAATTACATAACTTTTCCAAACAATGTGTTATTGTGTGTCTATAGGAATATTATGAGTATATAGTCGTAACACATAATGTACTATATGAATGGCTATATACCACATAAAATATAAGATATCCAGGAAATGTGAGATTGTTGACCAGTACCCACATGATTAGGGTCTAATAAATGGTCTTATATACACGCAGTTACATTGTAAATGAGATAATTTTGTATGCTATTCAGGAATATTTTCTCTCTTTTTTTTTTATTTTAAGGATAATCTTTAATGAAATGGAAAATTAAATTAAATGTTTTTATTATAATTAAGTGAAAACTATATACTTTTATGAGAACGTGCTTTCCGAAACGTGTATATGGGAATTAATGCAGAAAGATCTAATCTTAATTAGAATTTGTGGGCAAAATTACGGAAGAATTGTACAGACATTGAATAGAAATAGTACATAAATTATCCATTTGGTGATGAATTGAGTGATCGAAAAAATGTCTAGGTAACTCCATTCATTTGTAAAGTCACGTGATGTGGACAGGTACTAAACATAATTTATGTCAATTTATAGCATGCGATCCGCATAGATGATTTGTATGGTATACATATGTGAAAAAAATGATCTGGTTTTGTAATATTTACACCGGTTACATATCATGCAAAAGTATCATATGCATTTGCAACCAAATTAATACTTTAATGACATGATCTGATGGTTTAACTATAGCAGATAAGAACCGAGTGAGTGCTCAGGCATTCGGGTTAAAAAGGAAAGAAAAGTGCTTATAAATTGTCGGCTACAAGTCGTGCGGAGCAAGCAATTGAATAATATATTCTGTTAGGCCAATTGCAGTTGACCCAGCAGCTTATTTTTCTTTCTGCTGGGTAATTACTATACTGATAAGAACTATTGGTTTGAAAACAGAGTTGATGTTAGTTAGCAACTCCACGATCCATTATAATCCATTATAGTTCTTATTTTTATAATTTACAAACGGAAATGGTGTAATTTATGGTTTAGTAGGACACATTCCAATATTTTACAGCAACATTCTGTTTTGATGACCAAAATAATAGAAACATCTTCTTCCAAATATAAAATACTTGTATGGAATATACAATAATTTTAGATTAATTTCGACTTTAAAAGGTACTCTCGTTACATAATAATATACAGAAATAAATACCATAAACGGTTGAAAATTGATAATCGATAGAATATCTTTTCACACTTCGTTAAATATCAAAGGAAAATATTCTGAATAGTTTATTCCTTCACATACCAATATGTAGGTAATAATACCATATTTATATTATAATGTAATTTGCGACTTTTGTACACGCTATCCATTATGTCATTAGCTCATCTTATATATGATCAATCCAATCAACTGCCGGGTAACTCAAGTGCTCTTTTCTCATAAATTGGCAGTTTAATTGTGATTAATCACAGTGTCCGTAGAACCAGAGTGTGTTATTCCATCCCCTTCCTTGTGCTATTTTAAATTTTTGTTTTCAACAGATGACAGTTACTATTGGCTATTAATTAATTTGGGTGATTTGTTCCTTGACATCTCGGTCACATATATACTTAAGCCGATTTACTTTAGAATATTATTGTAGAATCTTGTAGAATAACTAAAAATATTTCAAATGTTCAACTCATCTTTCTTAGTTCCCATTAGACTTGTCAAATCATCATCTTCTCAACTATCACCATCATCTCAACTATCATAATTTTTAAAGCGTTTATGCGCTCTATATTTTACCACTACCACTATTTTTAGTCAATCATGTCGTCTACAAATCTGCGGATTTATGTTTAATGCATAGCTTGTCTTGTCATTGAATTTTACTTTGATATCCTTTTCGATATTGAATTTGGTCAATAGATTCTTGCGTGTACCTAAAGCGGAATTTGATATTCTTGACTCTTTGACTCTTTCCAAGTCTTGCAGTCTTATTTTGAAATCGCCATATATATAGCCTTTCGGTCTTCTTTCAAGTAGCCATATTGAGCAACCTAAACCAATCACTGGCTTATTCAGAAGTTCGTTTTATGCTCATTCTAAATTAGGAATTTGTTTCTCAAAGATTTATATTGTTGGAAATATTTTTAAATTCCACATTAAAATTTTGGGCTACAATTTTTTTTCCTCATTATATTTTCCAGCCACCCTTTTTGATAATTACTAGGCAAAAAAAAACGTATCACACAGCGTTTGTTTGCTTATTTTATGAAATGGGTAAATATTTGCTTGATACGAGTATATATCTGTGAACCTTTAATTACATAATAATTTAACAGGAAAATTAATGGCTATATCATTGAATGAACAAACCATTATTATTTGTTTGTTACACGCAAACATTATCGTTATTTTGAAATAAATATAATTGAATTTCCACAAGGAAAACTAGACTCAATCTAACAACAATAATAAACGTTACTTAAATGAGATATACCCACCCACTCATATATTTATTGTTACGACTGAAAAAGGGATGTTTGAAATCAGTTTGATGATGAAGACTTGAAGATGATTGAATCAATAATATTATAGTCTTCAATAAATTTGTCTAATTTATGATGTTTTCATCTAATAAAATATTTTCCAATTTTCCCAATTGTTTTATTTTTTCAATACCTAAAAATATGACTGAACTGTGCAGGTTGAAAACTTTCAATGAAAGTTCCCTCAAATAAAAACAACTGAAAAATAGTCTTATTAAATCATCGAAAATTTCAAGAAGTAAAAGTCATCAATTTCCGTAAAAGGTCCTTACATAAAATATACGAGTATGTTGTTGTGAACAACTTAAATTTATTGGTTGTTTACTTTGACGTTTATTCGATTGATTTATCTCAATTGCGTGAACGAACAGAGGAAGTTTATTGTGTTTTGTGTTTAAGCGACAAAAAGGTTTAAAATAAGGAGAAATAAATTTGAAGAGTTTAATTTCTTAGCATTTTCGTAATAGAGGCAGAAAAAGACATGTGAACAGAAAATAGGGTTTTTTTTTTGTATCGAGATTAATAATTGGGGAAACCGTTTAAAGGAGATGAACATTTTCGAATTCAAATTGATATCACAAGATTGATACGTCAATATATGATCAATCAATTTTATAATTCTAAATTTAGGTATTAGATTGACTAAAATCTCCCTTTAGATGGGTTTGATACCATAATCTTCACCGATGAATTTAAGATGAAGAGAAGGTTTGGTGCTCGATTGATCACAGACATTCTTAACATCACTTAATTATTTAGACTTCCAGAAAAATTAAGTTTTTTCCAAGAAGGAATGCAAACATTGTCGAAAGCAAGTATGTTGTGTCGAGAAATACGAACCCAGGTACACTTCTATCCTATTACATAAAGGACATTGCAAGTAGCAAGGATTGACAGAATGTGGACTATTACATATCACTAACTGATGAGTATCTATTATCTAAATGAGTTTAAAGATGAAAAAGGTGCATTCGTGCAGAACATATAGTATAATTTTGCTTGATTAATTTTAATACAGTTATTCTTTTGAGACCCAGTCAACGAAATAAACTTACTAAAATTGAATTTCAAATCAGGATTGCTAATATAAAATTAAATTAATTTTCGGATTATTTTTAAAAGGGTATCTGCCATATATAACGATTAGTAGCTCCTTTAGCTTCCGTAAACAAAAACGATTTGGACCCTGGAACGTTAAAAAAGTGGTAGATCAAGAATTGAAAAGGTACAAACTCAAAATTCTTAGGTTGAGCGAGAAGCGAATGGTCCACTACTCGATTATTGAACAAATTAAATTAAAACTTATTGGAGATAATATAAAAATATAAACCGTACTATACTTCGTAATGTAGAGGTAAGACAAAGGTTCACAGGCAATTTGGCTAATCAATTGGCATGTGACAACGTTCGACGCGACTGGAACACAGTCGCAGACGGATTGACACATGTCGGACAAGGAGGTTGGTAAATGTCCAGGACTTGTGAATTATAGCTTATAAGCCGGTTCAGAAACGAAACTAATGAAACCGGTGAGGTAACAGATGATGTAGAGGACAATTGATGGTGGCGCAGAAACAGATATATGTTTAGTATACAGAATGGAGTCTCTCTTAAGCAAAAATTTTTGTCCAAACTAAGGATAGCAATTGATAAATACAAAATCGAAAATATTTTATTATATTTGTCCGGGAGTAGTTATAATTCAATTAATTTAGTTGATAGACTCATGTCTAAATGTCAGGTAAATAAGTCAAAAATCATTATCGACATTCTCAATATCATATTGCAGTGTGTTTATTGCAGCCAAATGCAGAATTCTAATATACTAAATACTAATTTAATCTATACGAGTGTATACACCCCAAGGATAATTTAAATATTAATTCAAAATTGTGGTTGTTTTTCCAACTGAATTGGTAATTTATTTCAATATTATTTTAATTTAGGTACTCGCATACTATGATTAATTTATTATGTCATTACAAAATCAAATAAAATTATTATGGTAAATTCTAATCAAAAACAGCTCTTCAAATTGTTTTAATTAAATTTTACCACCACAGTGTACCGTCAAATATAATTACACAAATTAAAACAATAATGTGCCGCAAAACAAAACATCATCATTAATCATGAAAGTGATATTTAAGCGATTTTATAGGGGGATGAAAATTAAATTCATACTTTTGTCTTTTGTTGAAAATCTATGCAGGTATATACACTCAGTGTATGCCTATATTTAAGGGATGATATTGTTAAAAGTAACATCAGTTGGTTATTTGCTCTATGACCATAAGATTTATATGAAAGACTTTTGAAAGTCTTTAGCAATGTTGATGAGGGCGGAAAGAAATTGGTGGTTCTCCATTTATGTTACAATTTCCATTATTAGATGCGTACAACAATCAGAATCTGTTCCCATTATTAATAACCCAGCCAGTGTTATGTGACAATAATATGGAAAAAATAACATAATAATTTTAATTAAATTCTATAAATGCCTGGTAATTATGGAAGACCTAGTAGGCCAAGTGTGAGGGGAATAAAAGACAACCCAAAAATAAATAATGAAGTTATCATTAATCAAAATGACGTACAATGATTTAAGCCAAAAATTTGTGGATGAGGAAAATCATAACAGTGCGGAAAATTATATATTCGAAAATGTATATTTGTATATGCACATAGAGAATATACAGCCAGAATATATAGTCAGTTAGTAGTATCTGGAAATAAAATCGTATAGGGAAACTGCTGGGTCATTTATCTGGCTATAAATGACATTGTGTTATTTTGAAATGTTTGTTCATTAAATGGCTGTAGATAAATCGATTATAATAAACGTAATTAATTATTTATGAAAATTGGAAAATTGAAGTATGAATCTATTCGTAACTATTATTCTATTTCCTCAGCAATTGAATGTAAATATACATTTATATTATTATAGAGCAAAGGTTGGATTGTTTTCATAATCAAAATCAACACCATTAACCAATTATTAAAAGAAAAACAACATCAATTTTACCAACCTACGTAACTGTGGGACTTTAACTTGCAGTTTTTTTTTTTTAAAACACGTAAAATGTCAACAAATGATGATCTAACGGAAGTGGAAACTATTTGGAACCTTGAATGTTAGAACCAATGAAAATTACATGTTTCTGGACTGAGGTATAGAGGTTTACATCTGTGAGTGAAATTATTTTATTTTCTGGTAGGTCGACTCACATATGGTTCATCGTAGTTGGCTTGTTACTAAGCACACCAGCACATCAGCACAGCAAAAAGAGTATTCACAATTGGAAACTAATATTTGATAATATGATGTCAGGTTACTATACGAAGAAATTGGAATCGATTATTAAGGTGTCAGATCAATGATATCGCTATAGATATGAGTTTGTCCAGAATACATAGAGTAATAGACAGCAAAAAAAAAAAAAAAGTAGTGGAGAACTCTCATTATGTCATTAAACTAGCTGGTATCAATAATAAAGGTTGAGATAATGATGATAATCAAAATCCTTAAAAAATGTAGCATCGAAATCGGCCAATTCAGCTTCATATTATTGTCACAAATTTCGATTACTTATATTTTATCCACAAATACCATATATTGGAATTTGAAGCGACTGTTGACTCGCAAAAATAACATGGTTTATGGAAGAATTTCGTACGAATCCTATTGGAGATTTAGGTAGGACATGTCAATTTTCTGTGGATTTAATTATTTTATTGGTAAAAAATTTTTAGTCGATCTTTGATAGGCAGAGAAATTCATCTGTAGTTAGTTACAAATGAGGTATTTATTTAAATTAAATGACAGTACGTTTCATATATCTATTGGATTAACCGTTAGCTTTTCTCATTGACTTTTTGACTGCAGCTCTTATAATTGCATGTAAATCTTGAACTCTTGTGCTTTGTGCAAAGTAAATTTCAATTCAGCATACCAGTTGAACTACTAGACTCTTTGTGATCTGCTATTACAAATATTTGAAATATTTTGACTAATGCATGCCTTGAATTAAAGTTCTAAAGTCCGCGATGACATTCAAATTTGCCACATTAAGTTGAAAATTTGCAAAGGTCGGGAATGTTAGTTAGCGAACAACAGTATCAGTTCGCTACCATTGATTAAGAAAACTGATCAGAAAATGATTCAAGGTAGATCAATGACGTTCAATTCAATCTTGACTATGTTTGATCACAAATGAGAAGAAGAAAATTGACAACTGAACAGAGTACTGAATAGGTTCATCAAAATTGGTGAAGTGTCAATTATGTAATTTTTATACTTTTTTCCATCTGATATGACTAAATTAATTTTTTAAAAAAGCATGAAATCCACAAAGCTTCATGCTTTTCCATTTTAGAGCTTCTCCTGAGATTTTTTCAATAATTTTATTTTAATTTTCATTCAAGATGATTATGGACCTTTCGAGGCTATTTTCTATTATGATGCCTTGAGGATTTGTACCAAAAATTATTCATTTTTTTTTTAAATTGCAGCACAATTTTTTTTATCATATTAATAATCGTCCTGCTTCTAAAGCTTTATTTATATTCATTTTGATTTTAAATCTATAAATAAACATATTTTGTAATAAATAAATGAGTCTGAAGCATCAAATTTTCCCTGTACCAAAAATCCTTGATACCCTTATATATATATATATATATATATATATAAATAAATAATCGATAAAGAGCTCGTTAATCTTGTAATATATCGCCACTGTTGTCAATAAATTTATTCCATTTCAATGGTTATATTGAACATCATGTAAGCGATTGCGGTAAACAATGTCTCAATAAATTTCCAACCGATTAGTTTCCAAAAGTGTCATAATCAATAATGAACTCTCAATATATATGGTTAAATAAATATATCCAATACTCTACATGGTGAATAATATTATTTTGCGTGAAAATACTGGAAATTTAACTACAATATTCAATTTGAATGGAAAAAAATGGATCATATTTGTAGGCATATAGGGTTGGGAAACGCAGTTACATGTAAAAATATACGGTAGTTATTATGTTTCCAATTTTACATTCATTCGATGTGTACTGAATTTTACATTCATTCGATGTGTACTGATGATGATTATGATGTCAATACGTGGTCATGATAAGCTACTACACTGCAATGCTATTTGTATCAATTGCGTTTACAAACATGCGAAGCCCTTCGACGGAGTGAGGACAAGTGACGTCAAATAACAGATATGTACGACGGCAAATTCTCAATTAAAGTAATGCAACTAATGATTTGGCATCGATCGTTTCGAAAACAAAAAAAAAATATTTGTTAGAAACTGATTTGGATAAAAATCAAAGGTCATAGATATAGGTTACGAATATTTTGCAGATTCACAGTAAATTTAATAAACAAATAGTTTTGAAAAATGAGTCTTGCAAATCAAAAAAGTTCAAATATCAGCATGTTGTTATGGTTAATAAATACATTTTTAAAATTGTTTGTTAATACCCAAAAGGATCCAAGAACAATAATTCAGTTGTATACGACATCCAATTAACGGTAAATTTGCTACGAATTTTTAGAAAATTTTGTTATTAAAGCGTCAATGCGCAATTTTTTAAATCAAGAAGAAATCAAAAATAGTTTCTTCATACAATTTTTGTCGTATCAAAATAATCAGAGTCCAGATTTGTCCAAATCATTTGATTATGTAAGTTTTGATTTTATAGGAGTCATTTAGAATAAAGACTTAAAAGTTCTTAAAATATGAAATATAATGAAAGTTATTTAAATACCTAATTTTGGAAAATATTAAATTCATACCCACACCCAAAGTATGATGAGTCTACAAATGAAAGATAATAAAATTATAATAAACAAAATATAAACAATACTTAAAAAGAGTCATTAAATTCAACATCAAAAACTTAAATCATATTTCCAAGGCAAATACGATTATATTCGCAAAGAGCCTAAAGCCTTATTAATATTTTACTTTGGCTTTGGTCTCTCTCCTCTTATGCGTCTTCCAGACAATATTGCCAAAGTTTATAATTTGAAATTTCAATATAATTTATCTGTTTAGTATATATACCAAATAGAATGCCATCCATGGCTGTACCTTTATAATATTAGCTATTAAATTGCCTTAATATTAAATTGTCAAATTGTTTTCAAAATTGCATTTATTATTTATTGTGTTTATTATTGTAGAACTTGATTGAAGGATTATCGAAATTTGCTAAATGTGACTGTAGAGTAAATATAAATTGTGGTAAATGTTCAGAACATATTCCGATATATTTCACTTATATGAGTTAAACCGCATAAGTGGTATTTCGGTTTAATGAACATTCAAAGTAATCAATAGCTTTTACCATAATGTCAGAGGGAATAAGGATAAAAATATAAGATTTATTTATATTCTCAGAGTTTTTGATACAATTTGATACAATCACAAATTGCTAAAAATTTATACGTCACCTTTATTGAATTACTGACAGAGGTATTTCATTAGCTAATTGGCTACACAACTCAACGAGACCGACTCAAGTGCGTACGTCGTATACTTAAAGCAATGAACTTAAATTACTGCCTTATAGGATACAAGATATTTGGTGTTATCAAATGAGAAAACTTGAAGTGTTCTGATGACAAAACTTAAGGTTTTCTGGTGAGAAAATTTGGTGATTTCGTTTGAGAAAATGTTCACTGTTCATCAACACGTAAACAAACTAAACGATCTTGTGTACTTAAAGGTACAAATCAGGACAATTTGCACAATCGACTTACTATGTGTAAACGAGCAGTCGCTTCCCTAATGTTTTGAGTTGCCGTAACCGCAAATGATCGTTAGGGTGTGAATTATCTAATGTGCCAATTAAAGGTATTAAATGATACGTTGATCCATTTTTCACAAAAAATAGTTAAATTCCAACCAATGGACATTTTAACAGGACTCGACATCAATGGACAAAATTCCAGCATTTTTTAATTGGTAATACTTAGTGTGACCGATCCCATACATTTCCACTATTATATTTTAGGTATTATATTTAATGTAATTACTGTACTGAAGAGAACTATCAATTTGGGAGAAATTCCATTAGTTTTTAATTGGTAATACGTGGTGTGATCGATCCCATATATTTCCACTATCATATTTTTGATATTATATTTAATGTAATTACTGTACTGAAGAGAACTGTTAATTTGGGAGAAATTCGAGTATTTTTTAATTGGTAATACTTAGTGTGACCGATCCCATATATTTCCACTATTATATTTTTGATATTATATTTAATGTAATTACTGTACTGAAGAGAACTATTAATTTGGGATAATATATGTTTTGACCTTCAACTATACACAATTCATTATGAATAGTATTTTGCATTACATTGTAATAATATTTACAATATTACAATATAAAACGGAGTTAAAATGATTTATTATTTACAACTATATAGTAAATTAATTGATATGCTCCTGGTCATCAAATACACAAACTTTTTCAAAAAACTTTATTTTCTATTTACTACTTTGAATAACTTTCTCAATGGCTTCCAATTCCTAAACACATATATTCAATACAAACTTCAAAATTTATTTCAGGAACGAAGAAATTGAAAAAAAAGTTGATGAAGAGGTAAAATTTTCTGCAAAGAACAAAGGACACTTCTAATATATGAACAAACTATTAATTATAACTTAAGCTCATAACCCTTATAATCTCTTCGTCGTGTCTATTTAATGTCTACCACTTTGTTTAGATAAGATTGTTAATTTAGTTTTACGCTTTCTATATATTATGTATAATGTTACTTTATAATATTCTGCCTATCCATCCATACTCGGTATAGTGTTTTTTTTGGGAATTTAAAACTTAATATAAGAAGCTTTCTGAAATATGTTATAATAAAGATAAATTTAACTATACAGGAGATTCAGTGGTGAAGAAAATATAGTAGGCGAGATACATTAGTAATCCTTAAGGAATGAGAATTTGGCATTTTATATATTATCTTTGAAATACTGACATATTACGATAAAAATTATTTTTATGATCTTTATGTAGTGTGTGCGAAAGAACTTAAAACATATTTAGAATCTGCTTTAGCATATGCAAAACAGTTAGAGAATATACAGTTGGAATATTCTTAAAACCTAAAATTATCTTTTTGATCCTCATAAAAAATTAAATCTCAATTGGAATCCTCATACACATTACAACAACAAGTTTAAAGCTGATTTAGAACCCGCATAAAAATGGACGTACAGCTTTAGATTCATTTTTTAGCTTTAAACAAAAAAGATCTGTAGAACGATCTGCATCTCCTGTTACATATACAGTATATGCATCCCGCTCTATTTTAATTATGTATATATACTTCACATCCTGAAAATTTTTTCACTCTTCTACATTTTGTATATTAGAATATGAAAATATTCGACAGAAAAAAAATTTGCCTTCAATTTTTTATTAGGTCATAACTATATTAATTACTGTAAAAACAATTTTCAATAAAAATTTTAATTGAACTTTTACAACAAACGTAATTCTAATAAATTTCCCTATGGCCCGTTTTTGTTTTACGTAACCAAAAATTGTATAATTCGTACGTCACATTTCCATAAAGTGTTTCACCCCATTAAGATATAAGACATTATTATTAACATAATCAATATTCATAAATAATTAAAGGAAATCAAAGCCTGGTTACAAGGATAATTGCTTTGTTTTTAATTTTCTTAACAATAGAAATTTTGATTACATAAACTTAATCGGTATATTCATCTTTGTAATAAAAATAAGAAAATCATTTAAGTAAATAGGTCCATTATTGGGATTGTTTTTGAATTCCAAGAAAATGATTGTTTCGAATATCGGTGTTAATCCTTAATTAAATACTAATTTATGAGAACAGTAATTAAATTAACTTCAAAAAAAATTTTTTTGGAATGACTACCTAATCTAGGAATTCATTAACTCACTAAATGACTGTCAGATATAAAATGACTAATTCACAGATGAAATGTGATGATTTGATAACACATGTTATCAGGAGTACATAAACCAATGCAATTATTCTGAAACTGAACAACGTGTTTTAAATTTAAAAATATATATTAATATTAAGTGCTTCTCCTTTCTATTTTTCAAAAAAAATACAAAAAGAGGAAGAAGGTAAATATATGATCATCTATTTCAAATTCTTGTAAAAGCTTAAAAAGTTTAAAATAATAATGGCCGCCATGTAAACCGTATTGCTATCTCTTACAATCACACTGAATCAAATAGAAAAGGGGAAGTGAATAAATATACAATCATTTATACTCATATATATATATATATATATATATTTGATTTCAGTTTTATGCTATTGAGGCAACAGTGGACACATCTAAGACAAAACAAAAATTACGAACCACGGAAATGCAAACTCTAAGACA